>JAPYZP010000331.1:0-28464 GCA_030522985.1 Torymus sinensis | reverse complement strand
ACACCTAGACGATGCATTGAATGAATTCCGATTAATGCAGTCCGATAATTTATTATTTTAGTAATTTTGAAAATTAAGGATCTGTCGACCAACGCTCCTGTACTCACCACGTAAATTGATAGCATTTTTAAACCAACGATTGGTTCAATTGTTGGCTAAGCGAACCATCATTTCGTGACGAAATTAGCAGCATTTTAAAGCAAGCGTTGGTTAAACCGTTGGCCAACTCGGTCCGAGTTCCCCAACCAATTGTAAACTGTTAGTTACGCTACCAGGGTATTGTTAAAATTTTTGAGTTTAAAAACGCAATACATCAGTTAGATTTCCTAAAATCGATGTTCAATATTTTTTTATTAATTTAATATGAACTATTAGAGGATTATTTCCTTTTTTTTCTGTCCAAACCATTAATACTAGTTACTTTTCAAAAAATATTCAATCCTAATACTTTAAAATATTAATTAAAATAAAATTTCAAGCTGAATTTAAGTATAAAGTGTGACGAAATCATCAAAAGTTGGGAGAATACGTAGAAACGCGGATTAAAGCAGAATCGATTTCAATTGCTGATAGAATACAAAGGACAAAGCCACCGCGCGAGAGTTGGCGTTTGGCTTTCAAGTTCGTCGTGCAAGCTTATACTTGTTTAACTAGGTCCCGCAAACGGAATGTAAAACATCATAGCGCAGAGGTATAAATTGTTACGAACTATTACTGCTATTTCACCGCAATAACTTTCCAAGGTATTTGCCAATAAACTTTGACAGATCTATAATTAAATTGGAAATCAAATTTAATTCTTTACTGAAAAACTGTGGTAAATGTGACACGTGACGTATAAAATCACATTACAATAATCCTGCGATTCAGAAACAGCTAATGACTAAATTGAAATACATTTTAGAGCTTCCATTATTGATTCTTCCATTTTATTGGATTTCATTGGTGCGCATAAAATGACAATTTAGACTATAACGTCAATCAGAGTACGCTTTCCAGTGACCTCTTGCAGCATAAAAAATATTCCAAAGTCATGAATAAAAGCGTCCACAGCCTGAATTTTCCACATCGTTACTCTCGCCACCTTGGCATTCTCCGGACAGGAAGCAGATCAAGACCATATAGGCCGATGGCGGGGTCTTCTCCATCCCTCACCTCCTACTTTATGGACTCAGCTCTCTATCTCTCTTCTCGAGTCCTCTGCCTCCCGACCGATTTTTCTGAGAGCTGTGCCAGAGCTCGTAATAACCATCCTCCCTTCTTCCTTCCTCCTCTCCATAACGCATCGTCATCTCCTTTATCGCTTTCGGATATAAGAGGAGGGGGAGAAAGAGGAATGAGCAGAGAGAATATGAAAGGAAATTTTATAAAAGGAGCATAATTCAAGACGCTTCGTTAAGTCGCCGAAGAGCAGGACATTGCTGTGAAATATATTGATGGCCCATGCTTCTACCGGATCCGTGTTAAATATCCCTGTATTTTTTCTTTTGAAAGTGCAACTTGCGTACGGAGTGGCTCAGATTACTCATAAATTATAGTGAATTGCGAAAGCGGGGCGACATAAAACTAGCGCTTAACTTTAGCTATAACATCACAAGATGGCGATAACGGTGGTATTTATAGCTCGGTGTTTATGAACCTTCCTTCGTTTATTAAATTATTCAACTACTTCCCTAACACGTACTCGAGAGCTATAATTTTGGATTTAGAGCTTGAATTTAATAATTTACAAGGAGAAAAGACTTTATTATACAAAAAAAAGCGTTCTAAGAATTATTTACTAGATTGATTCATAAATGTGTTCTCAACTCGGCCGAGAAAAGATTTAAAATGTTTTTTTTTTTTACAGCTGATCTGACTTTCTAGATTGATTTATGAAACACATCGTAAAAAGCAAACGACAGACCAATAAACTGTCAAAGCCGTTAACTCCGATATTATAAGGTATAAACAATCCGTTTACTCTCAACTACCCATTGTTAGTGTTATAATAGTCATCTTATCGACCAAGGTTGTATCAACACGTCGGTTTCCCATTTCGATTGTTTTGAAATTTGCATAAGGGCTTTACCAAGATAACACTCATTCATTGGGTGAAGGTCTATTGAATTGGGTGCTTCTCATGGTTTTTTGATTGATAAAAGTGTAAAAGACAAAATGTTTATTAATAAAACTTACGTAATAGAGAACAGAACTATTGCATTGAACTCACCTGAAACAGAAAAATAAAACAGCAATTAGAATATGAGGGATTTCAACTACAATTAAATAAAGAATATTTCATTTTCATCATCATTCATTGAAAAGACATTCATTCTTACTTGGAATGAAAATATTTTCAGCCTGCTACAAGTTTTTTTGACCATTGAATAGTTTTCTTTTACAACTAACCCATTTTTCATTAACTTTCCGAAGTATTTCAAAAATTTTCTTTCTAATTTCTTTAAAGCTCGAACAAAAGGGACATTAAATTTCCTAGCACCGCATTCAAACCCAGCAATTCCTCGGCCGTTTAACTTTCGCACGCATCCCCTGCTCTGTCGCACCTACCACCCCATCTGTATTCATTTTTCATCCATCTGTGCTCGCGGCGAGTTTCAGCAGCAGCAGCAGCAGCAGCAATGCGGGCCGACACGTAGCATCGTTTCGTCAGGTGGAAAAGTCAAATGGCAAAGCGCTCGGCGCTACGTGTTGCTGCAGCCGCCACCGGGGACGATTCAGCCCCGCGTCTCTCTGCCTCTCGAGGCGATGCCTCGCCTTGGAAATAGATGACAAATCACGTATCACCCTCCCCAAGTTTTGCGCGGCGTGCATTGCATTCGACATGAGGCGTATGTACCTTTTATATAGAGAGAGGTAGCGAGCGAGGAAGCTCGGAGTTTCGCGCGATATTTCGCCCAACTACAATGGAACGCACGGAGGTAGAGGTGCAGAAGGAGGGGGGAGGGGGAGATGAAGTTTTCTTTGTGCGCAAAGTCAACGTTTACTTTGTAATCTGCTTTGCTCGCAACGATGACAACCAGCTAGTCGGGTATAGAGGTAGTAGAAGCGGCAGCAGCAGCAGCAGCCGGGGCTCGATAGAAAATGATTCCGCACGGGAGTTGGTCTTTAATTAAAGTGTAAATTCAATATTGTTACGAGTTAGTTATAGCGTAATTAGTGCTTTTGTAAAAAAGCGATGTAATTTCTCGTTAAATCTACGTTAGCTAGCGTCATTTCATCGGTAAACTGTACGATAGATCTACTTTAATTTGCAAATTCCCTGAAATGAAAACAGTTGTTTTAACATCAACTGACAATGAGTGACAAAATAAATTCTGTAAACGTAAATTTGGTATGAATTCTAATTTGAGATTTACTTTCAAATAAAAAGCTAATAAACTACTGTGACTTGTTTAATCAATTTATATCCACTTCTTAAAATCTTAAATTTAAAAAAAACTTAGTTTTTAAAGATAAATCGATAGATCCTATAAAACTGACGTTAGTATGAAGAATTCATTTAAAATTTTAAAATATAAATTAAAAATTTACCCATATAATAATAAAAAAGGAAGTATGTGAAAAAATTTTTTTTTTTTTTCAAGTTTTAACACTGAATGGCTGATGAAATATTGACTTTTCTACTGATTTTATGAAACTTCACTCGTTTTAGCAACTTTCCTGTCGCTTTCCCTAATTTTTTTTTTATTTTATATTTTTCCAAGCTCTCTATTCAATAGGGTTCATATTCTATGATAGTCACTATACTTATTGCCCGTACGTTGGCATTCTCCCTTGCGAAAGTAATAATCAAGATATAACTCAATATGTTGAGGATTTTATGTATTTTATTATAAATAAGAAATTTTACGTTGAATTCTATACCATTTATCGACGTTAAAGTCGATTTTCTAAAATTATATTCTAGTGATAGCTCTTTTTTTTTTTGAGTTTTCATATTTGCTGTTATACACTGGAAAAATCGGTTATCTCTATATTGATTCAATAATTCCAAACTGCATTTCATATTACGGTATAATGGGTCTATTTTGAACGAGATACTAAACAGAAAACGTGCACGAACTAAAATTAAATTTCAATTTCCAAATTTAAACAGACTTTGAAACATTACTCAATCTGGAGCATATGTTTTAAAAGAGTTACTGTATAAAAAATTAATTACTTAATTTTTGCATGATGACGTGAAAGGCAAGTTTGCCGCAAGCGGCACTTCAATCATCGGCAGATCCAGCTTTCAGGCGAATTTAACCATCGGCATTAGAGCGAACAAGATCACGCAAGCTTTCGAAATATATATTTTTCTTTTTTTTTCTTTTTTTTTCAAAGTATTCCAATCCCACCGCGAGCTTCGCGAGACCACTTGGAAAACGTATTAAATCGCGAAAGGATTGCGGTCGCTTCGTTAAATCCGCTAGACTCTGGCGGCGTACGCACGTACACACATACGGACGCACATACACAGACTTCGTCGATGTACTCATTCGTTTCGTGCTGTCAATAAAACGCGAATAAATTTCTCAGCGAAGCTATTGCTACGTACGAGCACGCGCGCGAAAGAGAGATAGAGAGGGAGAGAGAGGGGGAGGGGCGGGGGCGAGTAAATACGTTTCTCCAGCGCTGGCTAGCTCGCTTTGACCACCTTTTTCACCCGCGTATATTTCGGGAGCAGCGTGTGTGTGTGTGTGTATGCGCGGCAGCGACGACGAGCCGAGGGTACGCCAGAGCTGGATTACCTGCGCTGAAAACAGGGGATTTTCGCGAAATGAAACGCGCGCGAAATAACGACGCTGCTGCCGAGCGCCGCCCGGCCGATCTGATCGGGTGGGGAAGAAAGTGTAGCGCTACTCTCGTCTCTCTCCCCCTCTCTCTCCCTCTCTCTCCCGAGCGCTATGTATACGAGGAGAGAGCGCACGCCGTTGCCACCGGCTATTCAAAGTTATCTCGACCCGGATTTCGTGCTCGGGTAGGTGAACGAGAGCGTAGGGTTAGCAGCAGCAGCAGCGGCGGCAGTGCCGGCTCTCTCCGTCTCTTTCACCCGGGATTTCCGATCCGTGTGCAGAAACGGACGGGTCAAGGGAACTGCCGTTGGGAATCATTCGCTCGGGCTGTTGGCAGCTGTGTTGTAGTGGCCCGCCGACCTCGGCGTCGTGTATTGTCTGTTTTTTCAGGGTAAACAGGGACGAGGATAACACTGAAATAATTTGGCACGGAGAGCCGGTCTCTCTCCCCTCTCCCCTTCCTCTCGTCCTCTTCGGCGCAGCCGAGCTTTCGGTATTTGACGGTTGTGTGAAGGCTGGACGCTGCCCGAGCCAGTCGGCGTTATTTGGCTTTTCCCGCGCATCCTCGCGATATTAGTTTTTTAGTGTACGTATAATGCACTGCGGTATTATACGGCTTTTTCGGCTGGCCCGCTCTTTTTCCGACTTTAACAATCATAACGGTTTAGTGAATGCACGGCCACGGTTATTGCTATGTCGACCTGGAATTCTGGATTTTCATTCCGTTTCCTTTCATGCAATCGACAACAATATCCTTTTCAAATGAAAATTTTCGGTATTTATCCTTTGACATTATTAATACATTGCCTTGATGAAACGAAAAACAAAAATATTGCTACGTTAATTTCCCAAACTTTATTTACGGATGCCTTGTACACTCACTTTTAATTCCAATAATTCACATTTGTACACCAAAATTCGTCCAGAGATTCGTTGTAAAGTTATATTATTGGCAAATTATAAACTTCTACATAAGCTATGTATAATGAAGAAAAAATTTGATTACGATCTCTTTATACTTTTGAAATATATGGATTATTTACAAGAAATCACGTTTTCATAAAATAACGAACTAACTGCGTATTTTTAATTTGCAGAGAATTTTATTCCGCTTCAATTCCATTAATAATACATCAAAGATATTAGCTTTAAAATAAAAATAAAAAAAAGCCATATTTTCCGGAAATAAGTATACAAAAGTCAAAAAGTACGCCCATTTCTGTGTAAATCTGCAAATCGGCTTAGTGAATCACGAGATCTGCCGGTACTACCCACACACAGTTTCTAAAAATAGTGTATTTCAATACCAAATTTCCCATAAAAGATTTTTGTAATGTTTTCTCGAAAAAAATTTGTTGGTACTTGTCACTAACCTTCTTCTAGGATAAAGCAATATAGAATATCACCGTGGTACATACTAAAAATAAATGACAAAAATTCACGTGAAAACTACATCAAAATGGGAAAATTCCACGTACAAATTCATGCCAGAACAGAAAGAAAACCAAGTTATATGAAAATCCTACCATTCTTTATTTTTTATTCAACGTGAATTGCGTAATTGCTTTTCAGTAAAGATTTAAAACAATCCCGACATTTACAACGTCTATTATTACTTTATCAGACTGAATAGCCCTTTGAAATTGAAATACAATAACTCTTTACATTTCCAATAGTTCATTCGACGATTCGGGGGAATATGCAATTACCAGTCGCATCAATAACTCCGATTATTAAGAGAAACGTAATTCCATTCCAATTATCATGTTCTATAAATTCATCGAACTATGCTTTGACGCATGCCAGAAAACGACACCTCGCGTATACCGCTTGGAACAATTCAATCTGTCCCAGCGAGCGACAGCGGAACTTGGCGAACTATACCCGCGGCGGGCAGTTTGCACCGCCGGTGGCGCATCCAACATCGGCCCAGCGGGCAAAGTTGCTCCGGCGTCGTTTCCCGCGCTGACCTCCTAAAAATTTCTTTAGCGTCATTCATATTTTCGCTAGCGTTCCGCCCCCTCCTCTGTGATGACAAACCCTTTGCCCTCCTCTACCCGAGGTGCGAAAGATAAACAGCCGGGCGTCCCCGGTGTTTCCTCGCTATACATCTCTCTGCGTACTGTCCCGCGCGCCGCTGGAGATTGTCAACTACCAGGAACTCTTATGCACGCCCACGCGCACGCCGGGGTCACCCCCCGCCGCACCCTGAATACACACACGTTCAGCCGCTCGCGCGCGGACCGCCGAATAATTACTATTCACGTCACAGGCATGCACCCCCCAACTCTCCTCCCCCCGTCATAGCACAGAGGACGACGTAAACAGGTTATTGTGCGAAACGTGTGAAATGTCGCGCGTGAACTTCGCGCCCCTACGGCGGCGACGACGACGTACGACCTACATTTCGCCTCGGGAGACAAACTGGTTTTTCATCGCGGCTCCCTCTTTAGACAACCGCAGAGCAAGCGAGAGAGAAATAGTGGGAGGGGAGCAGCTGGTGGAAGAAGAGGAGTAGCTTGCAGTAGAGCTTCCGCCGCGAGGACAGATGGCGCCCGTCAATTGCATCGGTTATGGCTCTGGAAATATCCTGCGGAGGGAGAGAGACAATGAGAGGGGCGGAGTGATGAAGGTCCCGGATTTTATTTATGAGGCGTTTTGGATTCAGACGGAAGAGAAAGGGGGGAGAATTATATATGCGAGCGCGATTTCGCGGAATTAGATTCGACGCGCTCGACGGCGCGGAGACAGTGTGCGAACGACTTGGAAATTGCCGGGAGAATGGATGTTTTTCGCCGGTGGTGGGGACGAGGAGCAAGAGAATGAGGAAGGAAGACACTCTTGTGGTTATTACTCGCCGCTGGGGCTCTGCGATGGGGCTCGCAAATTATACGAGATGAATTGAGAAATTGATTTAATTTTGCTTCTTATGGCCCCGTTGAATTTTACTCGAGGAAAACATTCCATCTATTATAATTGTATATGTTCATTCTCAGATACGATAAAACTAGGAAATTCTAGCAATATTTGCGGTAGATATATTTTTGTAAGTATATTCTGGGCGGATATTTGTCTGACCATACGCGTGTATTTACTACTTGGCTGCGCGCTGCGCAACTTATTTATTTAAGCCCGCAATGTTTCTTGTCACAACATTTTACAAACTTCCATTTGAAACAATATGTTTGTTTGTTCAGCGAAACTCTCGGAATATTGATTGCCAGTGAAGGGCAAATGCAATTTTAAAATTGTACTTTTTCTCTTTTATTAATATGAAAATAGTAAGAAAATATAAATTGTAAGTGACATACGACAATAATTATATGGGAAAAATATTTAAATCATGTATTTATATAATCACGCATGGAATATAACACGGTTAGAATGACGGTAAAAATTTGTTATAAATATTAAATATTCGTTTTTAATGAAATTGGTTCCATTTTGTACGTGTATATTTTCTATTTTCTCTGCCCGTCACACTATTTAATTAAGAAAAAACTTTATAGCGTATGACAGATTAACGAACACGAACAAATAAAGGGATTATGTACAACGTGAAACTGACATTGACATAACATATTATCGAAAAAATATTTGCCATCATTTTTTCGATGATCCGGACTCGCTCGTCGCAATTATCGGCAGATAATTAATGTGATATACGGGACACGCGAAGAATGAAATACGCCAATGAATAAGGATACATGTTGGACATCAATACTCTCCCCCTAGTTTCATTATCCCTTGTTTTCCTCTTATCACCGCATATACCTACCAACACTCATACACACATATATACAAGCATGCGTACCGGCGATTCAAGCTTCACATAAAGAACTGAGATTACGGGAATCCTACTTATTGAATTGCGCCCTGCGCGCTTTAATCCGCCTCCGCGCATGCCCGAGATCACGAGGAAAACTGAGCATGCGGCTTTCATTCACTTTTATAACAAAAAAAAACACACACATACAAAGTTGCGCTGTTACTGCGGAGTTTGATCTATAATACGCGTATGCGCGGGCGCCGGAATTAATGGGCATAACAATTCATTTTCTCTGCGTATACTTTTACACCTCTTTTTCTCTCACTGGTGTATTTTGCGCCTGAGCAGGCATATCTTCCATTAAATGTTTGTACCTCTATTTTTTCTCTCTTTTCATTCAATCGTTTCAGCCGGCAACATTTTTTTTATAGGAAGTTGTTTTTCATACTGTGGCGTGTATATTATGCTGTTGATAAATGAAATTCCCTTCTGGGAATCGATGCTCCGCTTGTTTTTAGAATGCGCTGATTATTATTATTATTATTATTATTATTATTGTTACTATATACTTGATTTTTAATGTTTATTTTTATCTTTGACGGGGAACCTAAATGTATAATAATTATAAAAAGGCGCATAGATAGTATATTGCAAAGAAAATAGAAAATATTCTGTATCCAATGTATTGTATAAAAGTTTGTTAAACAATGTTAACCTTATGATTTCTCACATAATTAAAATGAGACAGAACACTATATTTTCAACTTGATTTATAAATCGCAATAATCCGTATAAATATAGTATCATATTAATCACACATCAAAACCATGGATTGATGGATGAAGTAATAATCGTAATTCTCTGAATGTAAAGTAGTATTTAAATTGATGCCCCGTCATTATTAATTTGGAAAATGAAGAAAAAAATACATTGGCTTCATATAGGTAATATCTTTTTAATTATACAATTTTATTATACTATTTCACGATTACATTATGTATCGATTAAAATTGCTTATGAAGTTTAATTAGCATTCCGTAATTAGTATTGAAATAATAAAATATTATTATAAGACAAATTTTTCTCCTTTGACTAAAAATTGTACGATGAATGTTGCCAGATTTTCTATGACATATAGTTATATTTACTTTAATATATTTTATTCTAATAATAATGCTATTTATTATTATGAATGATTAAAGTTAAAAACTTATTTTATTAATTTATTCATTCTTTAATGCATTAAAACTTCCATACATTCATGATTATTGTTTAGGTAAATGTTGAAATAGTCTCTCCAATTTTGTTAATAAATGTTACCATTGTTAGTTGATTGGAAACTTTTATTAAAAACCGTCATAATATTTGAATTGTGTATAAATTATAGTTTTGAAAATACTTTAAAATTATTTCTTTAATCGCTTGGTACAGAGATGAATCAATAAAATCACTACACGACTCTCTTTTTTAAAGGCTTCCATTCATTTCACAAAATGGGATTGAATGAAAATTAGCAGCAATTAAAAGTGGAAGAGATTCGGTAAAAGAGAAAGGCACACGGAGAATATAACCTCGGCGCTTCGGAATTGTCTTGTGTATTGCAGCTACATCCTTCACCGTGTGCGCTACGACTTTAAGAAAACGAGTGGCGTGAGGTAGCTTGCTCGGTATGAGGAAGCGGAAAAAAGAAAGAGAGAGAGAGAGAGAAAGGAGCGAGAGAAACTGGACAACGTCCGAGTACCACTATAGTATTGCCCTTCCGCACCCGGCTAGCTTCCTCTTGCCCTCTCTCTACCCATGTTCAGGCCATCGCGCACACCCTCACATTGTCATTCTCCACATTTTATTTTTCTCGTGCTTCCTCACTCTCTCTCGCAGTCTCTCGTGCTTTCTCTCTCTCTATCTTATTTCCTCGAATCTTTTCCTTTTCAGTTGCTCATGTATTTCTATTCTCGCTCTTACTGCTAGCTATTCTGGTTGCGTTCTCTCGCGCTCGTATGCCGCGGATCACGATGTACATGCATGGAGGAAAATTCACAGTTATGAAAAAAAGTTTATTGAAAAAAGCTCAATACGGCGTTATACTTTCCATTGTTCTACAATATTTCAAAGGCATTATTTGCAGTCGAGTTGTTGGATTATTGCATTCGTCCTATAAATGTGACTTTCTACAATAAAATATAGTTTCGAATGTTGTCTTGAATAAAATATTATTTGACGTTTACATTATATAACTATATGCTATGCAATCGTAGAAATAACCCTGGCGGATAGTACCACATTTTTTCCCAAAATTTTCGTCTTTGACCCTCAACAAATGCGTAATACATACTATTATAGCTTTTTCTGCCGTTTGGTCAATTTAAAGACGTGCGGCGAATTTAATTAATTTCCAGGAAGTCTCATTAGCGCGCCACAATTGAACGTTTTGCGTAAACACGCCCAGCTAAAACTTGTCTCGACCGTAGATTGCGCTCATTCATCAATTAAGAAATTTATTGTAGCCAATATCAGCCCCGGCAACCCGACAACAGCGCCGATAAAAGGTCCAATCAAGCGCCGCCCGGCCAATCCCGTGATACTTTTCGCGGGGATTGCGTGAATCCACGGCCGAGCCCATCGTTGAATTGCGTCACGCGCATGACGATACAACAGAACGACGCCGACGGAATTCCTATCGCGTGTTTGCGGCGTGGCCGAACAATTTCGTACACCTCCGCGTGTGTAATCCGATTGTTCGCTTCCGCGTAGAGTGGTAAAAAAAAAGAACAGGAGAAAGTAAATGAAGGATATCTCGCTCCCGCGCGGGTTATCGCATTCCGCCTTAGCCATCGCAACCCTTAAACCCGGCCGTTCCCCTTCCTCCCTCCGATATAGCCCGAGTTCCCGCAGTTTTCCCGCCCGTTCCAGCTCTCACTCTCCTACCCCGGCGATCCTCTCGAAACCCAGCGTCTCATATCTTTCTCCTCTGGTGCGCATTTTTTTTCTTCTCCACCTCCGCCCGACTCATTTCTCTTTATTCTCTTATACTAGATCTCGCTCCCAGTCTCCTTCGCCCCGTCACACTCCTCTTTTTGTCGCGAGACGCTGGCAAGTTCGCATTCTCGATGGTTCGGTAATATCGCGGATTGCCCCAATAGACGCTGAATCGGCGGCGGTGGCGCGCGGGCCCGCCTTGAATCGATAGAAATGTCGTGGGGGGGAGAAACGGCCGTTTATTTACTTTTATTCGAGGGAAGGAGAGCGGCAACGCGAGAGAGAACGAGAGAGAAGGGCGTCGAACGCGCGCTCTTTTTCCTTTTGTTTTATAGACCAAGAGCCGTTTACCGTGATTCAATGCGAGTAATATCTGACTTAATGGGCCATTTCGTTACTTTTCTTTGCCTGCACTCGAGTGATGGGGTGCACGTACGCGAATTTGATGGTAATTATGGAGAATTTTTTAAATTGTCTTAATAATCCATGAGACATTGACTGAAAAAAAAACTTTGATTCAAAGAATATTTTATATTCAGAAAAAAGTGAAATTTATTTTTTTTTTAAATATAAAATTAAATGATCTCTATGAATTTATCTAGAATAATTGGTTTTACAAAGGAAAGAAACAATTTTACAAGGGAGAACGTGAATTTTATAATGTAATAAATTTACTTTTAAAAAAAAGTTACTTGTAAAAACAAAAGTTCCAAAACGAAAACCTTGTTTTAAATTTTCTACACTAATTTCTTGTAAAATTATTATTGTCAGATAATAAATTTCTATTACGAAAAATACTCGCCTATCTACGAAAAATCACGTTTTCGTCAATAACTGAGGACGGACTATAGTTATCAGCGCGATTTTCTTTTTAAGAGAATTTTATGCTGCTTTAAGTGTGTTGTAAAATCCAAATATCACTGAGAAACTACGAGTACGTTTTTTTGCCATCCTAACTATTGTGCCTAAGGATACGATGCAAGTGAGATCACGTAATAAGATTTTTTTTTTACAAACATACAATATTCCGATTTATCGATTTCATTTAATATTTAGTTTCTTCTTAATATTAGATAAAAGTAGTTTTATGTTTTATGAATAGACTATTTTACTGTTCATTATATCTGTATTTGAAGCGTTTTTTTTCTTCACATTGAAGAGCTTCGAAGAAAACAATGTGTCTATACGGTTACACAAAACTGTAGAAATTGAAATAACTAAGAAATAGATATAAGATGGAAAAAAATATTTAAATGAAAAATGATAAAATATAATTAAAAGTAAGGCTGAATTCCTTTCTTTAGATGATACCTGTTTACAAGGAGATAGGTAAAGAAATTACATAGATCGACATAAACTTTTTTATGTAATATAATTATTTCGATTCCCCCTTGAGTAAAAAAGACTTATGCGGACCTGGTAAAGAAATTTTAATCTCTTAAGCCTGTTAACCTACTTGCCTAAGTTGGCTACAAACTCGGGAAGCAAAATAATTACGTCAAATTGATTTGAAATTTAAACCTTCTCGGAAAACTAAAAGTAAAACTTTAATAAGCTCAAAGACATTGCTCGTGAATTAAGGGGGTTATAATAATGATGCATTTTCTTAGGAAATTTTTCAACTATGAACTTAATACAATTAGTATATATCTATATAGTGATATAGGTGGATTCAATAGCTCATACATACTGAATCCCCCTTTTTATAATTTTATTAACTTTTCATATGATTTCTCTTTGTTTTCATTATAAAGTAAGATAATATGTGGTCCCAACTACGAAAAATTCCATTATTTTGTGACCTAATAAAAACTTAACTTTTGAAATAGATTGTAATAACCTCGTTAATACCGTGGAGACGCTATTTCAATACTCCGGTACAGTTTGCGATTGCAGCAGAGAGAGACAGAGGGGGAGGGGGGGGGGGGGGAGCAGGGAGAGCGCGAGAGAGAAATACAATTAAAGCTCCGTGCTACTGGTGCACTGTCAATGGGGAACGACCGCAAGCCGGAGGTCATTTGGATTACGGGACATAAACAGGATGATTGCGTTAGGCTTCGAACTTCCGGGAAACTCGTTTGAACGTCATTAAGCTCTTGGCTGAGTTGCTCGAACTTTCATCTCCGAAGACGACGAAGGCGGCTGCGAAGGCGGTAACCCTCCCTCAAGCAAACGCGCCTCCACTACTAGTATAAAGAGCGCCGCGAGATGATCGCTCGGGGCAACTCAATTGTCATCGGTTCAACCTTTTCCATATATCATTAATTATATTATCACTATTCTAATCTCATCATCAGAATTTACAATTTAGGTGCACTTGTTTCTTAAAAAGAAAGTGTTTCCATTACCTTACTGTTAAATAATATTTATTATGGACTCATTTAATAGCTAGGCAGATAACAGAAATTCGAAAATTGGGTGCAGTACTAAAAAAGATATGAAAATAACAGATGACGTTTAGTCAGGCATTAATTTTCAATAGACTTACTTGCCATTTTCTTACGTCATAATAACGATCCCACACGTCTCCCTTACTTTGTTTAAATCGGTATATTTCAAGTGTTCATAAACTCTTAATTAACATTAACTTTGGGTCATCGGCATTTATCTTGATAATCAAGTGGGGAAAGTGTGACCTCGACAATTGATTCTCATTAAGTGAATGACACAATCAGATTTAATCACGAGAAGCGTGCGAGCCAAGTTAATCAGCCCTCAAAATAGAAACATCCCCCCGATGCTGTTATGCGATAGAGATAGGGAAAGAGAAAAGGGAGGAAGGAGAAACCTCAGAAAGATATTCTATCGGGGAACGGGCGCGCCGGCGCATCTCTCGGCTGATTGCGAGAAGCCGATTAATAGAAGCACGCGCGCGCTAATTCGATAGGTTCCGTCTGATTGGTTAGAAGCGCCGGATATAAGGAGCGTCCCCTCGCCACGCGAGCAATGAATACGAAACGCGCACGCGCGAGCGCCGCATATGACGCGTCCGGCCCGCGATACGACGAGAAAATTGCATGGCCCGGAGAAAGAGAGAGGCGAGAGAGACAGCGAACTCACGTTTCCCGCCATAACTCCGTTAACAATTTTCGTATTTCTCGCTTCCGCGTCCATTTCGCTCATCGCGATACGGCCTTCCCACTCGAAATTGCTTTATTCGATTCATCAGCGACAGGTCCTTCAAGGCCAGTTCTATATTCATTCGATATTCGTTTAATTTAGGTTTCTTCCAAAATTATATGCAATCTATTTTTCGAGAACAATCGATTACAGATGATTATATTTATGAATGCGTATGATTTGTTTTCTAATTATATATAATTAATTTAATAAAAAAGTAATTAATGTCTATATGTAAATTACTCTTCTATGTTATCCCACCTTAATTTTGTTCTACGTATTAAGCTAGAAGATATCTGAACATATATTTTTGGTTTTTATGCGACTTGTTTATTTATTTCAGTAGACAGTAATGTTCGATGTGGATAAAGTCTGACATAATTTCAGTAATAAATTCGACTTAGTTCTTATATAAGATCTAGTAATGTAAACATTACGCACCTTCTTGGGTAAAATGTAGGATGAAATAAATTAATTTGTCCTTAATACGACATTTTATTGGGTATTCTGTTTTTCGTGGATAAGATTACCAGATTAAGCCTAGGCTAACAAAAAGGAAAATAACCTCGTTTTTTCTTTATATGCAAAGAAATACGCAATTTTCTTATTAAAAAAATGTAGTATCTTAGAAATAAGAGAAATATTTAATAATAACCCGTGCTCTTATGCTTACATATATGCAAATTTTTTTTTTAAATTATCTATTTTATCTCAGCATCATAATATACTCACTTCATTAACTTTTATTTTCTCGAAATACAAAGGTACATATTAAACCTGGCCGCAGTCGTAAAATTTGCAGTAAAAAAATTCTCTAAGCTAAAAAAGTGACTCCGGAACTTTGGTCTGGAAAGGGGCGCGACGGGCGACTGCACTTCCCTCCTGCGCGAGACACTATTATTGCAAAGCGAATTTTGCGGCGCGGGTGTAAAATGAAAAATGCAAAGGGAGGTGGAGGGGGCGAGAAAGAAAAATCGGTCAGCTCACGCGCGCCGTCGCAGTATATAAGGCAAACGACTGCACGAGACTTTCACGATTCATCTTTTCCGGCGCGTAAACGCCAGATGGCTGCCGAAGAGTGGCTGTACAGTTTTTATGAAGCAGCGCGAGTGCTTGCTCGGGAAAAACTTTAGCCCGGGGAAAAGCGAGCGAGTAAGAGAGAGAGAGAGAGAGAGAGAGAGAGAGAGAGAGAGAGAGAAGGTATACGAAAATCCGAAGTGAGAAGCTGGGATAAGCATTGCCACCCGCGTAAAGCCGCGGAAAGCTCGAAGATGCAGGAAAAAAAGTTGGCTCTTTCCATCGGAACTCGATTCCACTGCCTTAGTTCGTTACGACGAGTTTCCTCAACAACGACGACGACAACGAGGACTTGGCCAGCGCTCTTTTTTTCTCTGTCTTCGAAGCCGATACAGTATAACTAATCCAATTATTGCTTTTTGTATTATGTATATATACTAGAGGGCGACGAGGCAAAAATAATGCTTGGGTCTTCGAAGTGTTTGTTCGGAATCGATTGAGGCCGGCAAAAGAGATAAGAAATGGGAATTGTGGGAGCGATCGATATTGTCGACATTTACTTTGTAAATAGATTTCTATCTCGATTGTGCCTTTATTGAAGAAACGGAGAAAGAACGAAAAAACGTTAAAGGAAATAGAATCAATAGTCGTAAAAAAACTTGGTTCTCACGTAAAATACGTAATGAATTCAATTACTGTATACAAAAGTAGTCAGTAGTACAAGTCATCTATATTGTCGAAATACCCGTTTATCGAGAAACTGTTTCTCGTTATGGAAAAATTGTTACAATACTGTGTAATAATTATTAATATATTATGTGATTACTAATTATGAATATTATTACGTCGTACGGGAGCATGATTGGTTCTACTACTTCAATTATTATTAATTTATTTCTACTATAGCAGAAGCCTCAATTAATTGCTATTTCAGCATCTGTATACTAAAGCATTAAATTAGAATTGGGTATTAATATCTAATAATCTGGATATACGGTACGTTACAATAATTAACTTGACACGAAAGATTCTAATAATCTCAGTTACTAAATAAGTACGATTATTTATTTATCTCTTTTATGACATTGACTACTGTTATTTTTATATTTCAATTGGATTTTTTACAAGATAAAGAAAAAGTGAGCATTTTAATGTCCAAATATGAAAGAAAATGATATTCATGCAGAAGGGAAAATAAAATGTTATCAGCGTAAATTTCCGCACTTGTTTCTCAGTGTAGGAAGCGTTAGCTATAATTAATCCAGCCGTGCCATCCGAATTTGGTGACCGCAACTAAAACTAACTCCATTTCCGAAGGAGGAAAGGGGCGTTGGGCAAAAAGGCCGATGCGGTTTTAATCCTATACGTTGAACTGCCACCTCGGGCCGAGAAAACAGGGGCGCGGCAGTACAGAGGCGTCTCAATTACCGCGCAATGCGAGAGCCAGGCGGCCAGTAATTGAGACGTTTGCGGTCAACAGGCAGCCGACGGAGAATGGAGTATTCGAGCCTCCCTCGAGTTCCCTAGCTTTCGCATGCATAAATCAATGGGCGAGACTCGACTGCCTGCCCCCTCCGCCGCCGCGCAGAGTTCGCCGTGTTTATTCAGCGCTGAATTAATGCGATAGAGAGGCGAGGCGCCGGCGCGCTGCTCGTTGAAAAACCGAACGCACTTTCCACTCCCCCGACGCGGGCATGTTTTATTAACGAGTCCGCGGGCTGAAAAGTCGAATTTTACGCCGCGCAGCGTCCACTATAGCGACGCTGATGGGAGAGTCTGTAGTCGGGACCGAGGCGCGTCCCGGGAGCGATTTCCAGCCCACAGAGCGCGCCGGATTTCGCCCAGGGTATTATGCAAACCGCCTTGGAAGATGCTAAACTGCCGCGGCGGCGGCGGCGGTGGTATTATTGAATTTCAAATGCCCGAAGCGATAAATAAACTTGCGCCTGCGCTTTACTGTGCCCGACGGGTTGTTTGTTATAATTCCCACCCTCCTACGGCGCACGGACTCGTTACAAATGCCATGTATTTTAAAGCGGCGAGCCAAGTCGCCGAGGCCTATAAACAGCCCCGGAGTTTGAAATTGAAATGAGAGAATAACAAGTCTTAATTCTGGCTTCTGTCTCGAGTCGATCGATGGAGACTATAACGAGGGAGACGGCGCAGTTCGTTTAAGCCGAATGAATATAATTTTAATCCTTATTACTTCTTCTGCTTGCCTTACCCTCTTCGTCAATCATTTTTTTAATTCCAACTACATGAACTCAGATCCTAACGATTTTCATTAATATTTCATGATTTCCGTCGCCGCTCGAGCTTCGATTATGGATTGCTGAATTTGCAATATGCCTGTGGCACGTGACAGCATGCCGTGCGGCGTCTTCAACCAAGCTGTGCGCCGTCGGCATTATTAATTTTTTTTTAAACTGGTTTGCTGGCGCTTTTTTTTAAAGACACGATTCCTTTTATTAAGATTAATTATGATAATATTAAGTTTCAAATGTCTACTGAATGTATTTATGAAGACTCTGCATGTGGTATGCTTTATAGGCGATAATGTTAGGTAGAGCTTTTGCGTAAACAGACGTCTTCAAGATCATATTTTCCTGAATACATATTTAGAAATTAATGAAATAAAGACGATGGCGTCAACAACGCAGGAAAAGAGTAGAAAGTTAATTGAGCAAGAGGTAATTATAGATGACAGAAGAAACTGGAGACAGCACAAATCGACAGAATTCAGGCGCAAATGTAATTGGAGAGTTTGGCGAAAAGATTGATGGCTTTATAAAGTCGTTCTAAGGGAATGTCAGGACGAAAGTAGCCTCAAGAGAAATAGTGTGGAGAGAGAAAAAGAGAGAGAGGTAGGGAGGAGGGGGAGAGAAAGAGAGATCCGTAAGGGATCTCGGGAGAAGTCAAAAGCCTGGCGGCAGCAAAGTGGAAGTAAAGCGTCGGCGGCGTCTGCTCTCCGTTTACGGGGTAAACAGACGACGAAGAAAGACTGTACGGCGAAGGAAAAAAAAGACGGAGGGAAAGGAGAGACACAGGCAACCCTACACCCACTCGCATAACTCTGGGCTGTTTCAGAGAGTAGTTTAAATACAAGTTGCTCCTGCGTTTTTTCCTGTGAGAGTGGCACAGACAAGTTTTTCAACCAGTTGTACATGTATACGAACGCCGTCGACGCCGGTTTCGCGATTTCCGACCGTAATTTTATTGCACATTTAGGTACTGATCAATAATATTATTTCAATGCACGCGCAACGGTTGAATTATGCTATAACGTAATAATAAATAATGGTTTAATAAAGCGCACGTGTGGGACTATATTTTAAACACAATAAGGCTCATAAATAAAACAA
This sequence comes from Torymus sinensis, assembly GCA_030522985.1. Lineage (NCBI taxonomy): Eukaryota > Metazoa > Arthropoda > Insecta > Hymenoptera > Torymidae > Torymus > Torymus sinensis. The sequence continues at coordinate 9,439 of JAPYZP010000331.1, read as the reverse complement.
TGCTGAATAATAAAATTCATTAAAATATACTAAAATAAAACAAATGGACAAGTAGATTCAAACAATTTTAATATAGAATAATTAATATCGGAACGTAAAGGCAGTAAAACTTTTTTTAACCTCCGGACGCGAAGTATACATACTATTTGCACCCTTGCGCGTGAATCTGGGAACTTCGCGCCCTTGTTGCGTATTGTATACGATTCTGTCAATAATCAGCTTGAACATAATATCAATCAAAGCTCTTTACAAGTTGCTATGCATTTGAAAGGTTCAAGGCTGATAATTTCTGAGCATTGTGAAATGCAGAAAAAATTGTCTACGCGTCATATTAGGAATCTGTCCTGAATAATTCGCAAACGAAGAAGAACCAAGTTCTCGACTCCATTAAAATATCGAGATATATCCGAGCGTTCATTTTCTTCTGCGAACGTTGAGATTTCTGCGTGGAAAAGCGCGCGACCTAAAGGAATTAAGGCAAAGAAAATTGGCGATGCGGAAAGCTCGCCCTCATTGTGCGCCCGCAGCAGCCTCAAGGAGCCACGGACCGGAGAGGCGCCGCGAAAAAGGAAGGGAGAAAGAGGGAAGTTTCTATTTTTAGGCCGGTGCTGAATCGAAAAGAGAGGGACCGAGAGAGGGAGAGAGAGAGAATCGTCCGCTTGATAGCCGCTTCCTCTTTTGCCGTGGCAGAGAGCCGCTCTCACAACCGAAAGTAATGAAGGTGTGCTTGCGACGACGCGGCTCTGGGTATATGTGTGAGCGATACATGCGCCCACCGGTCGGTTTCCTCGCCTCGCTGCTCCAATGCCCGTAAAAGCTATTTTCTGCATATCTCTCGCCTGTACGCGGCGAAACTCTCTACCTTTCGTTCTCTTTCTCTCTTGCGGAGCAGCAGCCCAAGTTATTCAGAGAAATTCAAAGGTCGGACCGACTCTGCGCTCTCTCGCTCGCAAGCGCCGCGCCACTGGAAAATGTGAGTCGAGCCGCGGAAAAACGAGGCCAGAGGTGCGCACGCGCACGAGCGAGAAAGGGAGAGAGAGAGAAAGGGGAAAAGCCCCTCTCGCAGACACGGAGGACATAGAGACAGCGACGGATGCACGCCGCGCAAAAGGGGGAAAAAGAGCGAAACATCTGCGCGAGCGCGTATATTTCTTTGGGGCACGTGCGAGCGTAATGTGTCGCGGCGACAAGAAGTGCAGGGGAGAGAGGAAAAGGGACGACGTCGCGCGCGCTTTCACCTGCTTTCCGAGACAAAAAAGCAAGCGCGCGCGCGAAAATCGGATGTCGCGAAAGCAGCGCTGCGCAGTTTTCCCAAGCAATGCTGCGTGTATACGGAGGAGGCTACCGGATACTTTATTGAAATTGTTCGTAAACTTATTAATTTCATATACGCACCTCGCTCCTGAGCATAATTGCACATAGCTATTATGAACGTGTACTGGTAGTTCGGTACGTTGTAAGTGGCGCAAGCTTCGAGTGCTTAATTATATGATCGCCCGATTGAAAGCTAAACTATATGTAAACTATGAGAGCGATTAGCGAAGTACGTATACATATACAAGCGCACAACAAGTAGTTGCTGGAAATTCATGGCATATCAACGTCTGCACGAGGTACGAGTAATATTATCATGCATATGTCGACGTAGCCAAGATCGGCGCGCTTCTGTAACTATTGTCAAAAATTTATGCATTTTTGCCTTTTCTAACTCTATTAATAAAAGTAATTGTAAACTAACTTACTTTCTTTTAATTCATACGAAATTATGTGTTTATCTTGTTAAAGGAACCTGCACTGCCAGATAGAGATTCTATAAGTCATAGACACTAAAAGTCCTTTAAATATCAATGAGCAACGGGGTTTGTAAGCTCTAAATAATTCAGCGCGCTCGTTTTAATCCCGACTTCGGGAAAACCTTAATTCGATATTAAACTTTCAAAGGCGCTTAGGTTGTCGCCGTATTCTGCGCGCAGTCGCTGCACACCGAAACTCTCAATTAGTCGTCCGTTGACTCTCTTATCTCCCAGCCCCGACGAAATGACTTCCAGTGCCCCCCGAATTAGCGTATGTTCGCGTTCTCTTTTTCCCCCCGGCATTTCATTTTCACAACGGGAAAACAAAGGCAGGCCCGGCGAAAATCGCGTCGTTAACGTTTTAACGAGAGGACACAGTCCATTTCGCCTAAATGCCGACCGCCAGAATCGAGATTGTTAAACGCGTGAGCGGCGGTGGCGTTCGCGCCTTTAACTACCGCTGTCTATGCAGCAGGTAATCCCGCATTCGGAATGCCGAAGCAATGAAGAATACGGGACTAATGACGTCATTAAACTGGACTGTCATAACAAGTTCCGCTGATGTGATTACGAGCGTATTAACTCTCGACGAACTCCCCCACCCCTCCCCCTTTCGCGGTGGTTTATAATTTTTTCAAGTAATTGAGCGTTTCTTTCCCAAGTGGCTGTCTGATCAAAATTAGTGGGGAGTACCGAGATAAAGCGTTAACGTGAATCGTCATTGCACTTACTTTGTTTTATCTCAACTTCTGTTAATGTACAACAGGTATCATTTTTTTTTATTAAGTACGTTTTTGTGATAATGAATTTCCTATTTCCATTTTCAACGTTTTGACTCGAGATGCTCTAGAAGCTGTAAAAGTTCACTTCAGCGTTAAAAAGACAAAAGATAATTTAAAAAGAAAGAAAATTAAGACGAGTAATGAAAATGCACATATTTTTTTTAGGTCACGGGGACTTTGTGTAGAAGACAAAAGTATTGTACAGCTTGCAATCTTCACGGAAAAAAAAGAGAATCATTAAAATTTTCCTCTTCAAATAAAGTATTCACTTACGAGTACACTCATTGCACTGTTTATTATAATATACAAGCACTCATAATATTCTATGTATTTTAAATTATTATAATATATAATAAATTTTAAAATTTATTCTGCTAAACTATTTCTAAAGTATAAATTACGTTGTAAATAGAAGTTCATTATTCTCGGAAACATAAAGGGCTATTTCTCGCAGAATCTAATTTTAATAAGTTAAATTCAATCTGATGTGAAGCGCATTACGCTGATAAGCCAAAACGAATAATGAAATTAAATTATCTAATTACAAATGCATGCACTTTAATAATAAATTTCAAGGCGTACCTCGCACTTAATTTTACAGTATAACTATGTTTAACGTACGCGTCGTAAAACAATGTAATTAATTTGTCAATAATTATCATAATCTATCAATCATCTACACAATTTTAAAGGGAAACTATTAATTCTGTATTCAGCGCTACTGCGATATGCTATTGTTTAAGCTCTAATAACATATAATCAAATTACGTCACTTAGAAATTCTATGAAACTAGATACTCAAAGAGCATTTCTGCTGCTTGTAAAAAAGTTTTTCCATAATATTTTTATGGTTTTTTATGGAATCTCTTTAACACACTCTCTTTCTCCTATAGTCTCATTTTTAGCCATTTGTTAATTTCGTTCGGGTTTTCATTTCTGGTTACTCACAGCGTAGATAGTAGTTTATATCTCCGGGAGTTCCCTAGGAAGAATCATTATGGCTAGAGAGGATAGGGATCTCGAACAGCTGGGCGTGAAAATTAAAATGTTTACGACCGACGCTGTTCATCTCGCGCAGCTCAAAGAGGCAAGAGGGTGTTTTAAGACAAGCGCAATTTTCTCGCGCTATCCTATTTTGGCATTCCGCGCGAGATCGTAAAAAGTCGTCAGTTCTCGCAAGTTTATGCTTTACGCTGATTGCAAATGACATCTACTCTGTTGATGAGCTCGACTACTATTGCAGAATATCACGGTTCTTTATTTGTTCACATTCTTTGGTTGCATTTTTATCCTAGATATTAAAACCATGGTATTGAAACCTTCATTAAAATTTAAATTTTGCGAATTAACCAGTGGGTTTCTTAGTTCTTTAGTTACGAGTTCTCGGTGAATTAAACAGCTAATGGAAATTTTATAGTAGACCCTTGATTTAAAAAATCGATCAATATGAATTAACTATACAATAAGATTCTGAAACTTTCGAATTTATTATTTTCCTTGTAATTCTATTATTCTTAATCGCTATAAAACATTAACATGTTAACATTGCAGTAAAAGACTCTATCCGATTTTATAAATTTATTATACTTTTTCACTCCGCTGTCAATAACAAAAAATGCAATCAGAAAGATTAAAAGAATAAGTAAAGCTCTCCTTTGCCGACAGCGAAGCTAACGGAGATAAAGTGGATTCTTAACAACTCCATGCGGGTCCGAGATATAAAACTGGAAGAGAAAATCCTACATCGTGAATCTTGCTCTCCGTTCTCTTTACACATCAAAATAAATAGTCGAGCGAGACTCATTTTCAAAGTGAGAAGTACCTAACTTGTTATAAAAATTATTTTTTTTTTCATTCCAAGCTTTATGGATTATTAGGTTTATGTGTTTTATTGAGAAAGTATTGTGTCTGTAAAAAATTGTGTTCGTTGATCCGACAAGTTCCCCGAGGAGATCTGATAATATTTAGAGCTTTATCTGAATATCACATTATAAATGAGCTCTCTCCGCGATGAATACTCGAGTAAGACAGATATGAAGTTATATTATTATTATAGTTACCTTAAGTAAATGTTTTATAGCAAACCCGCGTATTAATGTCATTAAAACTTACTCTTAATTAAGTGTCAAAACTGCTAGAACTATTTCGGGTACGGAATGTTCTTAGTATAATTTCAATTATTACAAGTATTACTAGTGTGAAAATCTCTAATGCTCTTAAATTAAATAAATGCATGAACACGTAAGATTTCTAATATGGCAAATGAATTGTGTATGTCATTGATTTTTTTATCAGAAAAAAAACACAAACATAGAGCTTTATAGAAAGTCAGCCGCTGACGCCGCGCTAAGTCTTCTGTCCCCCGATAGGTCCATTCGTCCGAAAGACCCTCGTTCTCTCAGGCAAATGCACAGAACGACCGAGAGGCGAGCCACATTTTTAGCGACTAAGCACACAGCTTAGGAGGAAAAGGTCCGAGAGACGGAAAATCACTAATATCACAGATCTTGCGGATCGCCGCGCACCTGCAATTATACCGATGAAGAGGGAAAGACCAAGAACAAAGCACCGCTCGTCGAGATACGGAGGCAAAGAGAGATAGCGAGAGAAGAGATCGATATAGGCAGATCGACTGGATTTCGAAAAGGCGTACCCCCTCGATTAGCAGAAAGGAGTAATGGTTCGTTCCTACCCATCAAATCCAGCAGTCCGTCTTCCCTCTCCTTCCTATATCCCTCTTAATCTTTCGCCTCTCATTCTGCCCACTTGCTATCTCCCCCTTTACACCCCTCTTCTCTTCTCTCGCACGCTTCAGTGGTGTGCCGCCCTATCTTTCGCTCGATTTATTCCTACTTTCCCTCTCCCTCTATCTCTCTCTTTCTCTACATCTCTGCTTCTAGTTTTGCCTTTCCTTTGCTCATTCCTTCACCCTCCCATTCTTTCCACCCCCCTCTCTCTCCCTCTCTCCTCTCTCTCTCTCTCTGTTCCTCGACTATTCATCCTCCGCCCCTTCTCGATACTCACGTCGCTTTAACAATTTATTTAGGAAGTCATTCAATGTCTTAATCGATTTATTTCGTTATTCTCAAAACTTGCCGTACTTATACTTTGTGCCGCATCTCCCTGCGCTTATCGCGTCTCGCGCGCTCTTCTTCGTTTTTCAAACGCTTGTCCTGCCGAAGATTAATTTGTTCCTTTATTTTCGCTCCGGCGACGATAACATATACTTGGTTACATATAGGAATTTATTATTCCTCTGCACTGTGCAAGTGAAGCGCATCGCGAGGAAAAAACTTTAGGCGAGTTCTGTCTCTCTCCCTCGGCTTCGGGAAAGTGGAATTAGAGAAAACTTGTATTATGAAAGATGTGTTTGTTGAACTTGGGCTAACACTTGCGAGCGAAGCGAACTTTTCTCGAACGGATGTTAGCTCGTGAAAAATACGTTCCAGTTTGAATTTATCTTTCGGAGACGGAAAGCGGAATTAGATTAATGTAATGAGTTATATGCTTACTCTGTACCGAGTAGAATTTTATCTTTCGAACTCTGAATCGTATTGAAAAATGAGAAAGGAATATGGAGTACTTTGTAGCCGCAGCCTTATTTATTTTCACTTACTCAAATAAAGTAACATCATACTAACTTCATCCATTATAATATCGATATTATTTAATAATTTCTTTCAGTTCAATAACTTTTAGTTCTATATTTTACTTTTAAAATTAAAAAATGTTATCTTTTACTTTTCATTTTACTTAAACTTCTGTATACTTAACATTGGTCATAAAACATACATGTTACTAACAGAATTTTTTTTTAATTTTCTCAAGAAATATAGTGAAACATTTCATATTTTTTAATCATTATTCAAAGTAATGCAGAATACTCTAAAGAAAATAGTTAAAAATAGCCTTATTTGTAATAAAAAATGATTTTAATAATTTTCTGTTTGAACAAAAATAGATGATTTGCCAGAACGTTAAAATTACCACATCGGAAAAAAACTTCATATTCACTAGAATCTGTCTAACGATACTGCAGCTAAAAATAGTTACATATTTTTTCAGAACTGTATTTAGATTCTATATGTATCTGGTATCCTGTGTCTAGCAATTCGCATTTCTCATTACGTGTTTTAGGTCTCGGAGGAAATAAAAAGAAGTTCGTGCAAACTTCAAGAAGGCTACTATCCTCTAAAAGGAAGGGCGAGAATTCACTTCAAAGGGATCGCCTGGGCAAGGAAGTATCCTGAAAAGTTTTTAGCGCGTAGTTTAGAAACCCCTCCGCTAATTTGAAAAATGCACATAGAGGCATTGTTTCTTACAAGTTCTTAATCAGTATAGTGCATTCTTTTTAATAACTATAACTTTTCCAAGATGCCTTTCACATTTTACCATATTTTTTCTTTATTTTTTTAATATTAAGATTTTTCGTGTTGTATTAAAAATTTAATGCACTAGCAGAATCTAAACGCGCTGGGCGCGTACTATTTTGTTTTTGAGATTATGCATATATAATATTTAATTATAATCAGATAATTTTTCAAAGCATGAAAAAATTAATCTTTTTATTCTAATTTGATTTAATTATTTAGTTTTAATCAGTTAAGAAGAAAAATTGAAATGTAGCGTAAGTAGCGAATTTTCGCGCTTATTTCTTACAGACCAATCAAAATCAATCTTTAAATGCTTCACAAGATCCGGCTATCATTTTTTTAAGAGTGGATAATAAATTTACAGCTTACCAAGTAAAACTTTTCTATTATAAAAAAAACATACATATATTCTATGGATTAATTAGTTATATAAATAAATTACAGTAAAAAAGATTAAAGTTAAATAAGAGATATTCAAATTTTTATAATATTCACGTTGAATAAAGAACAAAGAAAACAAATATTATCAATTAATTTTTCAAATTCATTTTAAAATATTTATTTTTAACCATAATAATAAGTATAAAAAGCAGAAAATGCTTTTTTGCTTTAAATAATAATGTTTCATAATTGAAGAGAAAATCTAATTTATATTGCTATATTTGAACTTGTAGGTCCATCAAAATTCTGAACGAAGGCAAAAATAAAATTGCCTTTTTCGTCCAGGGCCACGACCCGACGCACTTTTCAAACAATGCAAATGAAAGTTTGTTTTGGGAAAAAAAAAACATCAACGCGCCGCATCCCGCACACTTGTACACTTACGTATACAGCGCACACACGTACACGCGCGCGGGCAGACGAGGGAGGAGAAGCTCCGGGTCTTGTCAACATTTTACACATATAGACACGTACACGCGCGCGCTAATAGAGCAAACACTCAACGTAGAATTGCCGATTTAGTTGCGACACACGCCCCATTGCAAAAACAATCGACAATAGATTAACCTCCCGAGAAGGAGAAGGACGCGAGGGTCATATTATACATCTCGAGGGGTAAAAAATATTTTCTATCCATCACCGATCTCCCTCGATAAATCGAGAAGCTGAAGAGCTCACAAACAAATTATGGCAAATATTGACGCAGAGGAAGTGCGCGCGCGGCGCGAGCATATGCCTCACCTCGCTTTTGCCCGACCGAATACGCGAAGTTTGTTTTTGTTGGACTCTATGTGTAACTCTCGCTTTTGCTCTGGAGGCGAATCGCGGCGCGGAAGCTATAGGAAAAACTCGGGCGTGTATACAAGAGGACGCGAATATGGGGGGGGAAGGAAAATAGCCGAGCCTGGAGCGCGGCGCTGTAATGTTCAGGCTTCCCCAAGTGCAAGCCGATTCGATGCGAAAAGACCTTCAGCGGCCTCGCCGCCGCACCACGACGCGCACGCTCTCGCCAGCTCTAGACATACCTGAAACAAAAAAAGATCACGCGATGGTTAGAGAGAGAGAGAGAGAGAGAGAGAGAGAGAGAGAGAGAGAGGCGATTATTCGCGTGGTTGGGGAGAGGGGGGCAGCCGCGTTAATTCGTCGATATCAATCGGCGCAGCAGCAAACGCGCGAGCTTGAATTATTATCGATCCTCCCTTCGAAGATGTGTATAGAACTGGCTACACTCGTGTTGTGTGCGGCAGGAACGCAGCGACGTGCATGTAAAAGAGGGGCGCGCCTATAATATACGCGGCTGCCGCGCTGTCTCCCGTTGCTATGGCTGCGCGTATATTCGTACACGCGGCTGTGCAATTTTCAATATCCCCGGTGCTCTTTCTTTGTCCTGCCCCTTTCAGGCCGAACTCACGCTCTCGCGAGGCACGCATGTAATTTAATTCATTAATCAGCCATGTTCGCGCGCTGGCGAAGGAATTACACGCCGATTCATTCGGGGTTGGAAATACTTGAGACGATAGCCTATGCTTAATTCGTCAACGGGTCGTCCGGAAGTACGAGGCATTTTTCGACTCGATTGCGCGGGTGGCCAGAATTACATATTTCTTTGTCTCGCTGATCATGAATTGAGGTCTTTTTTCATAACTTTCATAGAGGAAAGAGCCACCTTAAATGCATATATAAAAGTCAATGAAAAGAGAATCAGTGAAACCAAAACACTCTTTTTAAAGAACACGCACAAGAAATTAAAATCAATAATAATTGTCTTACTAGCCAAACATGGATTTAAAAATCCGATTAAGCGTGTTGAGAAACCCTTCGTACAACCTCAACATCGATGTCAAGTATTGTTTGTTGTTTGTGCGATTCATGCAAAAATTACTTCTAGACTTTCGACTTGAAAAAGTAGAAAATCTGCAACCCTGGATTCATTGTTAACTAGACGTTGTTGTGAAAGGATACAGAGAGAGAGAGAGAGAGAGAGAGAGAGCGAGAGAGAGAGAGCGAGAGAGAGAGAGAGAGCGAGAGAGAGAGAGAGAGAGAGAGAGAG
>JAPYZP010000330.1:0-35302 GCA_030522985.1 Torymus sinensis | reverse complement strand
CCCCTTCAACCCCAAACCACAGACGGCCACAGCTGCACCCTCCCCGCGACTACCTCCCGGCTGCATCGTCGCCGTAGGCGCGCACAGGATCGAGAGGCGCCACCCGGGCGGCGACGACGGCAAGGCCGCGAGCCACGCGCCTTTTTCTCTCTCTCTCTCTCTTTCGTGCGCGCGCGTATATACGTGCACATTTATACACATCTGTATATATACGTGTATACGCGCGAGTGCAGAGCAGCGGTGTGGCTTGTACATACGTGGCGAGCGGCGCGCGAAACTGGCACGTCAGTGCTGCCGCCACCGGCGCGGCCAATCAGGTAGGTAGCTCTCTCGCTCGCACACCGTGGTTCTCGACTACGTTCAAGAGCGAGAGAAAGAGGAGAGTTGCTCTCTCGGTGTGGAGAGATTCGACAAGTCGCGATATGGTATGGAAAAGTTCTTTTGATGAGGGTAGAAAAAGAGAGAGAGAAGCTGTGGAAAGTATATTGACGTGTGGTATTGTTATTTATGGGTAAGGATGGTTCTTTGGTGTGATTGATTGCCTTGTAGTTGAAAATTTTGGTATGATGATTGGAAACAATATGGTGGGCATTAAGGCTACAATATTTCAATAAGTTTTAAATGAAAATATATATTTTCATTAACAAATATGGTATTAAAATTTGAAAAATACCAATGTATGTATGTGCATAACACGTACGTTCATAAGCACTGCATTGCCAACTTTTATTTTGTTTTAACCGCGGTAAAGGGGTTCCCAAGAAATGCATTGAGGTAGAAGGAAAAAGCTTTAAAATTAAAAAATGAATCATAAATAGCAACAAACTAAATTTCGTTAGATAATCTATCTTTTTTTTGCTGAAGAAAAATTGAATATGTATGAGCATGTTTCAGCGTGTACTTGAAACTTTTCTTAAATCACGTGAATTAACGATGCGAGTTTTAAAGCACGTTACGTAAGATGCATTACGTACGTGTGATGCGGTTGACTCGATTAAAATAAAAATGTCCTTTTGATACAGCGATGTTCGAACATTCACAGGAAGATTAATTACTGCTACGAATTCATTTAAAATATTTGCGCAATAAACTTTTGGAGACATTATTTTCAAGACCACCTCGGATCGTAGACTTTAATAATCATGATAGATTACGTAAAGCTGCTTGTCGAAATTCTCCGATAATAGTTCAACTTCACATGTCCACTATGACGCAAATCAACCGACTTTTTGTCTATGAACGAAGTTCGCTTATCAAAGATTTATCCTCCCAGACATATTCGCGTTATTTAGCGTGATATGACTTCGATGTTCCCGAAAAGTCAAAGAAAAAACTTGGCGCAAGCAGCGCAGCTTTGAAGCGTCGCCGAAGACAGATGTATTAAAAAAAAGTGTCATCGATGGCAAAAGAAGAGAAGGAGAAAGTATGTTACAGCTGATCTTTATAAATGAAAATGTTCATTATAACGCCTACAAAGGTGCAAGTCTCTTCTTTTTTTTAAATATAATAGGATAAACGTTTTATAAAAAATAGTGAATTTTGTGTCCGTTATGAGTAGCGAAAAAATCTCTAAAGCTTATTTTGTAAAAGTAATATGATGAAATACTCCACACCAATTTATTATATAATGAACTAATGCAATCACTAAAAGTGTCTTTACATTTTATTAAATATACCTGTAACGATCAATACATTTAATCAGATATTATACTTATCAGACGTTTAATTCAATTAACAAAACAAAAAAAAGTAACTTTACCACCTTTCCATGTCTCCATAAACACAGGGAATATCGTTGAGCGACGACGATCCTTCAATCCGCAAACACATACACCTTACGAGCCAATCAGCGCCTGCGCCACCACCCTCCCATCCCCATCGGACGCTCTCGGGCTCACCCGAGTATCCCGTCACTATTAAACGAGACGTAACAAACCCACGCGATTAGGGCAACGAAGAGTCGTCGTCGTCGTCGTCGTCGTCGCCGTTGAGGAGGCGCAGTGCGGAGCGGCGCTAAGTGACTCGGCGATTATGCGACAACCGCGTCACGGACACGACGTCCGAACACCCACATACACACAGACAGAGACGGTGGCGAGGAGCCGTCGCAAGGGCCATTAGTCTTGCGGCGACAAGCCGGGGAAAAGGACAACGGCGTGGAGAGAGAGAGAGAGGGAGGAGAAGCTGATTTCGGGAGGGAATTATTTGGAAATTACGCGCTGCCGGTTTAGTCGTCGGGGCCACTGTTGTCGAGTGTGTGGAGCACGGGACGAGATGAGCAAGTCAGTTTGGGATTCCGCCCTGCGCTTATTGGATTTTCAGCTTCGTGGAGGGTGGCTGTAGTGCTTTGGAAAATGTGTCTCGGGGTGATGAAGTGGCGGGGAAGAGGCGGGATGGGTGGAATAGCTGAATTCAGTGGTGATTTGTAAATAAGATATGTATATGCTTGGTAATAGGAAACTTTGCAATGTCCTTGGAATATGGTTTGAAAGCACATTTTTGGGGATTTATTTTCGGTTTGATTCTTGTGGTTAATCTTTAAACTGCCGGCCCTAGTCCAAAACATTTTATAACTAATAACTGACGATTTATATTGGAAATTAGCTATAAAATAAGAATTTCTCTTGTCCGCTTTCTAGCTCCCGGTGAAACGCTTTTTCTCTCCTATTATTTGGCCATTTAATAGATTGAAAAATGGAATGAGTCTTTCGAAGACCAGCACAAGTTTGTTTTTGACTATTTTAAAGGTTTCAAAACTGATCAGTTTCTTTAGTCTGGAAATGGCTTGCTGTTATGACAAAGGAGTGAGAGAGACAGAATCGTGCGGAGAAATCAAAGTTTAGCTAAATTATTCATAGTTATTTAGAGTTTGGTAAGCCATCCAATGTAGTTTAATGTTCTTTCCTCTACGATAAAATTAGTAAGTAAATGAAATACAAATATTTTGTTGTCACGTCAATCTAAGAAATATGCAAATAATCGTTTCATCATAACGGTTAATTAGCCAATGTTTCTAGCTATTTTCTAACTTCTTGACCATTTCATATAAATGAATTTCTACCAGGGGAATTTCGAAGAGCTTTAATATCCTTAGAACGTTCTCAAATGTTGTTTTGATTAAAGTTTTTATGATCTTACATTGTAACCAATTGTTAGTGCAATTAAGTTATTTGAACTTAATAGCTTTGACAAACCAAAATCGAAAGTATTGAAAAATTAAAAGTTAAAGGAGTTCCATCGGAGAAAAAATTAAAAGAATTAACGCACAGGTAATTGCAAAATTTGGTGTACTGTTGAATATAGCTGAAAAACTAAGTCAGTTAAATCTTTAGGAGCCTAGGCTTCTTGAAAAAGAAAATATAAAATTGTTAACACTAAAATATTTTCCAAAATGTTTGTACCACAAGGCAAATGTTATAGCTTTCGAAAACCATCATTGGCTACTTCTAAATTAAAAATTAATCAAACCATCTTCTGTACGTAAATTTTTGTTGGGAATTAGTATAAAAAGGATCATTTCATCGCAAAAAACATAAACATTATTTGTAGTTAGTTTATTTATGCGCAACTTCTAATATGAAGTATATCTTGCTAATAAATGAGAAATAAAAAGTGCACTCATTTTGACTATAGTTAAGTTATATCGAATAACGGAATATATAATCCTCTCTTTAAAAAGTGATGAATGAAATCTGTCACCACCATTATAAGACTGATTTGATTGGTTGTTATAAATACATGATGGTGATATGACGCGGAAATTTGAAATTTAAAATTTGATCTAGCACTTTTTCCTCTCATTAAAAAAGTGATGAATGAAATCTGTCATCACAATAAGACTGATCAGATTGGTTGTTAAATACAAGATGAGGATATGATGCGGAGATTTGAAATTTAAAATTTGATCCGTTACTTTAGTAAAAAGTCTAATCTTAAAATTGATTTGATTTGAAAACATTCTGGACAGAAACATAAAGCGCGCGTGAATCTTGCTATAGTATACGATAGATAATATCGAATCATACTGGATTTTCCTATCAGAATCTCGATCAATGATTAAAAACTTTAACATTCACGTAAACACACAGTGTATTACACATAAAAAATTACTCACTTCCAACGATAACCAATCAAAGCCAGACATCTATGTATTTATCAAAATTCTAAACTTCATTAACAAGGGAGAGCCTCACTTTTGACAAACGACCTCCCCATCCGAACACTTGAAAACTTCTCCAAAGCAATCTTATCGCTCTTGCCGAATCAATTAATATGCCCCCCTCTTTTACGAACCCGTCGTTGACCCTTCCGTATCAGCGACTCATCAATCCCATGTATACCCCATTCCTATCAATTCCCCACTCTCTCGTCTACCAGTCTACAGTTATACGCACCTCTCTACGAATTACTCAAATCCCTCGCAGAAATCAATCATCGCGGGCTCCACGCGCGCATTACGCGTACGGTAATAAAGAGCGAGATAGACAGAGAGAAACAAAGACCGAGCGCTCGTATACGTATATACGCTACACACATCGCATGACGGGGGGGAAAGCGCGGAACGCTCGCTCGTTGCTCTCTGTGCGTTGGCCAAGGAGCATTCTCGCGGGCAGCCTCTGCTGCCCGCGAGCATTGAATTCGTTGGCCTAATTCGCCGAGTCGTTAACTAGATCAGAGCCGCCCGAGATTAAAGCTCTCTCTCTCGCAATATTGCCTACCAGCGCATCCGGCTAACGGGCCAATGGATCAAGGAACTTCTCTTTCTCTCCAAGGGTTATATGCGCGCGTAGCTTCTCGCGACTGCTGCATAAATCAAACGGCGTGTAATGGACACTTCCGAAAAGCGAATGTAGTACTACGCTTGATGAATATAGCTTTAAGTAGAAATTAATCGAGAGCGACGCGGCGTGCCGCTGCCGCTACTGCGGCGAGTTTGATGTATCTCCGGTGGGCGTTAATTAAGTCGGCGGCGCGGCGGCGGCGGCGATGAGCTTTCACGAGGGTGAACGTGTAACTATAGAGTGTCCGGGAACGAAGGTGGTATAGTCGTGCGTTGTAAATTTTGCCATTTTTGACAAGGTGGTTGAGAGTGAGAGAGGTTTATAAGAGGCAGAAAAGTACCGATGTGATATTATCTTGGGTAAACGAAACGTCTTGATTTATAGTTGCGGGATGGGTGATGTTCATGTGGGTGTGGAGATTGCATCGGTGAAATGTAAAGAAATAATCAGTTAGCAATTGAATAAGGTTAGTGAAAAATAGAAGTTATATCGATGTACTACTAGCTTTTTGTTAACATTATTGTTTTTAAGTAAAACACTAAATATTAGAAGAAAATTAAAATGATGTAAGTTTAAAAAAAATGTTATTACCAAAGATGTAAAATTTAGCCCGAAGGATGTATATGAATTCATTTCGTATATCAACAATAATAAAAGGTTGAGAACTAAGGTGAGATTTTTAGAAATCCAATATTTTAACTAAAGAACGTACGTATTTAGAAAGATATTTTAAGCTTTACCAATAAAATCTTTCAAGCGATATTTCGAAAGAATTTAATGCCAACAGTATTTTTATCAGGAAAGTAGAAGATAAAGGCAACTCGCTATCCATGAAATAACAATTTAACAAACGTTTTAAAACGAAATAACTTGGCAAATCCTATTCCTAATTAACTACAATTGAAAGCAGTGGCTTCACTATTTCTATAATATTAATTTCTCTTGAAAAATTCACAATTTTCTATACGATAAGAAATGGCAAAACAGATAAACGCGCAGCAAATAACGAGATTTATATTTGCAAGGCACTATCTTGACCTCTCGTACCGACGCAACTATCAATCTAATGCATAAATCAAACGATACCGATCATAAAACACACTAAAACAAACCGTGGCACACCACTGGAACCAGCACAATACACCGTTCCGAGTCATTAATAAGCGTAAACTACGATTCAATTCATTAATACTTAACAGCGCTCCGCCGTATCAGCGTATTACCACCGCCGGCGCTACAATCGCTCGCGAGAAACGGTTAAAAGGCGTTTTCCCGCGGCGAGGGCGTCGTCGACGGCGGCGCTTATTTATAGGCATATACGTGTGCCTCGCGCGAAACAATGATTTTCGAGGGAATTAGATAATAAACGCCGCCGTCAAGTGGGTCAGTTTGAACTTCGCGCCGCCGTAAAGTCGCCGTATTTATAGCGAATGCGTGCGCGCGCGCTCGTGAAATCCAGCGGCGCGGCCTATAATTAGACCGATCATGCTCGATAAGTATTACAGGAGGGGGGCTGGATACTTCCCCTTCGCGGAAAAATGAGGTAATGGGCTTTTTGCGACAGTAATGGTTTCATCGGGGCTGCGGTGCGGTGTAAAATGAAATTTCTATGGCTGGTTTCTATGGTGTCAGGTTATATTGCCAGATTATAGCATATTACTCGGCCGATTGTATAACAGGAACTGTATTTATGTTGTCTGTTGAGACAAGTACAATTTAGTGATTTTATTGAGCGGTCGCTCGAATAAAACGCATTGTTTTGTGCAAAGAATGAAAATATATTTATCAATGGCTCGTTAGATTTGATCTGAAACTCATGTATTGCTCCTTACACTCCCAAATTAACAACTACACTCCACCCCAACGCCCGCAGACACATGTTAATTCCCCTATAATCCCTATTACCTACTCGACTCACGGCCTGAAGTATCAGATTTTGACACGATTTGATATTCCTCATTACGCCTAACCGCTTCGAGCTCACTCCCAACCCTATCGTTTTTCACTACCGCGCTACAAACGAACTCATCCCCTGTATAAAATCCCTCTTCCACTTCGCAACCCACTCACACACACACACGTGCGCAGCTTTTGTACAAGGGAAATTTTTATCGCTCTTGCACACGTCAATTCCATCACATACGAGCGGCGCGCCAAACGAATCGCGAGTAATCCATTTACGAGATTTCCTCTCTTCCTTCCTCCTTCACCCCTTTCGCGTGCCGCGCGTCGTCGACGCTCGCGCGTTATCGGTTAGACGATTCGTTGGAGGGTGGGAGGAGGAGGAGGAGGCGGAGGAGGCAATAAAAATGCCGGCGCTCGAAATTCCACGCCGCGAAATTGTATCGTTGCGACGGAAATGATCGGAGGAAATAATAGCGTCGCCGGTTTTTGTCCCCTTCGACTACTGAGGGGCGGGCTATCTTTTTCTCTCTCGCTCACGCTCTCTCTCTTTCTCTCTCTAGGTGGCCGAGGAGATCGGATTTAACGACGCAGATGTAGGACTGCCGCGCCGAGCGGGAGGGAAATGAGTCGTAATTGCGCGAGAGAGCGAATCTCTTGCTGTTTTATTTCGCGGCGAGAGTTGGATGGCTTTATCGTCGTTTAAATGTAGCGGTGAGGACAGTTCCTCCGCTCTCGACGGTTCAACTGATATTGGGGTCATTTAATTTTCCGTATAGTAAAATGTGAAAAGTGGAACTGAGGTATAACCTTTCGCCGCTTGCGTTAAAGTAATGGTTATTAAATCTCGAAAGCAGGATGAAATTGCGCGATAAATATCCGATATAGTAGTTTTGCACATTAGCTATCTGATGGCTACTGATAATCATATATTCATTCTTGAATTGTAAGACTTTGTAGTAGAGTATGTACGTTTTAACTTTACTCCGTGTTCATTGCAGTCAATGTTTGATTAAATAGAGAAAATAAATTGTTAATCTTTATAAAGCACCGAGATAAATATAGCAGTATATAATAAAAAGAAACTCTCGTATCAAATAGCGATGTGACAGTTAGATATTGAGATTAATATTAATCCCACTTGGAAGTGGTAAATTGACCTCGTAAATTAAGGTAAATTATATTTGCCGTAGCAGAAAATGAAACGAGTAATTTAAGAATTTCATTAAAATGCTAATTAGCAAAAGCAACAGCGATAGCAATGAATTCAGTCCTCTATTCGCGTTTCACATCGTCATCCTTCGGCTCGCCTTTTTATTACAAAGCTGATAATTCGAATGACAAGTCATACATAAAGAGCAGCAGCAGTACTACACCGGAGCAGCGTTATCAAGACACGTCCCGTACAACAGCCAATTCAGCGCGCGCGAGCGGCCGGGGCGCACACTCTGTTTCGCATTTCCCCGCGACTGATCAAACAGCGATAAGAAAAATCTATGAATTCGAATCGCGAATTAAGCTAAAAATTAAACCCGCCGCCCCCCGGCGAACGACGCAGCGAACAATGAGAGGAGGAAGAATAAGAAGACTACGGCGGAGGAAGGAGGATGAACAAAAAAAACAGGAGGCAAGAGAGCGCTCGAGCAGCAGCAGCACGCGGGGCAGACGGAAGCGGAACGAAAATCGAATGAGGGCGAAGGAGGGGGAGGAGGAGGAGGAAAAAGGAGCGAGAAAGCTGATATGCGAGGGCGGAGAAGGGAGGGAAAAATTGCTAGGAGAAGCGAAGCGCGCCGATATAACGAGAGAAGACGCAAATAGAGCGGAGGCAAATCTGGACGGCGCGGGAGAGAAAGAGTAGAGGGAGGGAGGGAGTAGAGATGTAATTTATTGATTCTGGGGCTTTTCGAACCTTTTAGAATGCACTAATACGGACTGCTGCAGGATGCCACGGCCGGCCTTTCTTTGTCCGACTATACGCCGCGTCGAGTTACGTAAGTATAGTTAACAAATACGAACGGCCGCAGTGATAATTGACTCACTTGTGCCCGACCGTGCAGTGGTCTTAGGTTACAGTGTTACGCTGGTATAACGTGCTGCTATGTAATGTTATGCTTAAAATAGTTCATTATTTTCAATGAAAACTCATACATAAAGAGATGATAAAGATTGCTTGTTAATTTGTTTTATAAAACTATTTCTATATTTCCTCACATTATATTTCACGAATGCTGATCAAAATATGTCTAGCACGTGTAATTTTAATGAGAATTCACGTTATATAATAGTTCCAATAAAATTTCAACGCTGTAAAAAATATATGACATTCAAAATAAACGCACATAATACAAAAATATTGTTATATTATTGATAATTTCAAAGTTAAGTGACAAATTTTTCATTATGCCGAAACATTATTTCAAAGCAGATAAACATTTCAGTGCAGCGGTTGAATGTTATTATTGCCCTTTCGACACACTCTCTCAACAACGAGAAAATAAAAAATTAATTTCGCCCGGCACATCATACGTCTCGCAAAAGAATCGTATATTACGCGTATGTCATTAATTTACAAAATTTGAATTCCGGCGACAATAATTGCGCGCGCCCGATATAAAGAGTGCGTTGGTTTTCCCAGAGCAGGCAACAAAAAAAGAACAATATTTTCGACGGTACATTCCCCGTCAAAGCAGACGTCGTAAAATGTATTTTTTCCGCGGGCGCGCGTCTGCGCGTGCGCCACGTGTTATCTATACGTGCGCGCGGGGCTGCTGCTTATATACACGCGTATAGATATAGGCGGCCATATAAATTCATGAAGCGTGGCGAGTATGAAAAATGCATTTTTATCTGCGCCAGCTCGGCGTTAACGAACGTACATTATATGCGGCCCCCAAAATGTGCCTGAAAATCTTCAAACGCGCGGCGTAACCTTTATTAAAATATTACGAGCCGCTTGCTGCGAGAGAACCGTGAATTATTATATTGCTTCTAGTAACTCAATGGAGGACTGAGGCAACAGAGTCGGGAGGCTTTATTAAGATCTTCGGTCGATTTGTACGAGTGATGATGATTAGCGTAATTTTTCGGCTTGTGTACTTGCCGTAATGAGGGGCCTTACTTAATTACAGATTTCTGTTCACTTCAAAAAATGTTCCTATCTGCTTGAATATTATAGAGAAAATATGTGTATTGAAAAAAATAATTTTCAAAAATCAGTGAATGTCGGTAATTGTGAATATCGTATTTAAGTGTTATCAATTGCAAGATAAAGATATGTTTTAAAAAAAGCCATTCGAAGGAAATAAGAACAAACTTTTAAAAATACGAGTAAAGTAATAGATTCTAACTTGAATTATTTAGTCTAGACGAGTCTCAAAACAGTTTGAACAAAAATAAAATAAAACTACAGTAAACATTTTTATCTGCTCTTTTGAAAATAAAAAAGGTTAAACATAGTTTAAAATGGAAAACTGAAATGCATCGAAATATGTACAACACGTCAGAGCTACAGATTTGAGCGATTTATTAGTGTATTTTTGTTGCTTAACTTCAAACTATTATAACTTGGAGAGGAGTTCACTTAAAAAGGGAATTTATGATCCGGAGTCCACGACCCTCTACTATAGTTAATTAAAGTGAATTTTGCTTAAATTATAAATTAAGCTTTCATGAAATCGTAGGAAGTTTCGTTTCAGCGTATTATTCTGCATTGAGGGTCGCTTAATTTTTGGTATACGCATTCTCGAATTAGCAAGTTATTTTATCAAATTAAACATACGGCCAGATATAAATATTAATTTTACACATATATAAAATTTCAAAGCTTTGCCGAACGCGCGCTGCTGCAACTTGAGCGATAAATTTAGCGATATGCTTTTATTACTGGCACTCTTAAGCTCCCGGTCGATAAAGACAAAATTTCCAAGAACGGTGATAAAGTGTGCGCTTTAAATAGCCAAGACATTCCATACATAATCATATAGGCTATCCTTCGGCATTTTTACCCGATGATACATACAGAGTCAAGCTCAGAGTCATAGGCATACACCTGCCACGCCTTATACCAGGGCAAAACTCCTCGACTTTCGCTCACCACACACGCGACAAACTCGTCCCCAACTACACTCGACTACTTATCAACTAATTCCTTCATCACCGCCCCGGCTAACCGCCGCGACAAATTCACTCAGCCGCGGCGGTCCCCGAACCTCCCCGGCAATAAAAACCAATAGAATTACCATCGGGCAATTAAAGGAATACGCAATCGCTTCGAGCACGCGCGTATATATATATTCAGGGACCCGCTCCGCGGCTATACGGGCACATTCGGAACTATTATATAGATCATTGAATTGCAGATACGCGAGAGGCGAACTGTTACGCGCGCTGCGGCCATTGAATTAATGTTAACGCGCCGCGCGCTGCGGCTCCCGATGTTTGACTTTGCCCCGACGCCCCGCGCCACTTCTGCCGGCTTTTCTTCGCTTTTCACAGCCGCGACGTCGGGCCTTTCACCTCCCACGGCGCGCGGCACAAAGGAAAAGTCGGCCTGACGGCTGCTCTCGGCGTCTCTCTCTCTCTCTCTCGCTCTCTTTTTTTTCGGGCATAATTAGGTGAGAAGGGGGCATTGTGTCGAGCGAAGGGATGTAATCTTGGGCGAGAATCGAGTTTTTGCTCAAAATTCGAGGCAAGTACCGTGGTGTAGTTTCTTTTACAAATAAGAAGGCGAATAAATAAGCAGGTAAGGTAATAATCCATGATTTAGTACTTTTTTTCGTTGAAGGGAGACTTGGTTTTTAGATAATTTTGTGCGTGAAGTATCGGTTTCGTACTTTCATACTGAGAATTGAATTTTAATCATAAGAAGGTGTGGAGGTTGTATGATATTTTACATCGTACTTTTTGCTACTCTAATTGAATCTATTGTTTTTATTAATGATACTGACTGCATTGTTCTTGGAATTAACATGAATAACACTGGGTGACTAAGATGTTTGATAAAAATGATATTCGCTCTGACACGATTCCTAATATACATGATATGATTCTTCATTCGAAACTTTGTATCAAATCGCATAATATTTAGAGATGATTGTGAAACAGAAGGGTCATCTCTCTATGAATACGTTTACATAATTTTTGAATAAATTGAATTATTTCATAGACCATATATAACAAATTGAACAAACATGAAGATACGATCGATAAATTAAATTTTTAAAAACATTCGATTAGATAATATTATTCTAAATGAGGAACAGATATATTTATTTTTGAAAACGCATTATAAAAGGTTATAATATATCAATACGTATGAATATATTAATGTCCAATCGGGTATTAAATGACGAACTGCTTAATATTTCAATTAAATATACATCATTAAAATATTATTGCAGTCAATGAAGAAGTAAAATATATATAATTAATAATACACGTTCGGAATCTTAATACTACATTAATCAACCTGTTGCTATTTTGATACGCTTTGAGAGATTCATACAGCAAATTATTTCATATTGTATTTAATACTTACTAATTGGATGGGTATAATAAATATCGGTACGAAAAGTCACCGGATTACTCACCTGAAACAAAAAACGAATAAAAATTATAAGTAATTGAATGTTTTTAATAATAATAATGATAAATGTTACACAATAATTACAAATTAAGCTAATTAATCAATTAATTGGTGACAAATTACTTCGACTTGATAGCTCAAACTCAACGAAATCTGCGAGTTTTCTCAAGATCGATCAGAATTTCAAGCTAATTTAATCACTAGCAGAAAAGGCAAATTAATTCATGAATGATTCAACGGCCCTGATACCCTACTTTTTCTGCGAGAGCACGAAATTTCTTAGACACCGTGGGCAACATATTGCGGGGTTTCCCTCGAAGCGAGCGCTCGCGTTTCATTGGTATTCCCGGGAAACAAAGCTCCGGGATTTCCCAGAAGTGGGTGCGGTGTAGTTCTGCCCGCCTCCCGTAACTCGTCCCCGAGCCGAGACTCTCCAAAACGATAAAAATGTTTAGTGCCATTGTTATACCGCCCCATCATCTTTACGCGCTTCCGAATTCTATTTCGATTAACAGTGGAGAAAGGGAGAAAAAGGAGGAAGAAGAAAGTCGTTTTCCACGCGCGCGCTCTCGGGCTGCCCGATAAAGATGGGGAATAAAGTTGGCATCGATAATGTCGAGGAGTTATTACTTTTATCGGGTCCAATGAGAGAAGGCTGTTTCTCTCGGCGATTCCGTCTCGAGATATCTTTAATCTTCTTGCTGAATGCTCGGCGTGAGTTGGCGCCGATGTGGATCAAGTCGGAATTAGTCATTTAAGGAGATTAGCCGTGTATGGTACACGTATAAGGCTCATTATCTAGATACTTGAACGTCGCTTTCCTAACGTAGATCTACTTCGAAGCTTTTGTACGTATGCTTCCAAAGTAGGCTGCACAATTCATTGTGATGTAATTGTATATTACCAACGTTTTCAGTATACCCATGATACGGACAAAATGCATTCGACAAACTTTTCAGACTCTTGAAGGACTTGTATAATACCATTCAATCAATTAACACAAAGGATAACACCAGTACTATCAACCAAACATCCTGTATCAATCACAAACTAACAATGAACAACCTAGCCATTCCTCTAATCTCTCTAGGCGACAAACGATTACTTTCAGGGTTCTCGACAGTCCATATCTCAGTCCGGCCGCGCGCGCAGAATCCCAATTCACTTGTCTGAAATTTCGACGCCAGGAGACAAATGAGGCGAATTCGCGTCATTCCAATCTCTTCTCTTTATACAAGTCACTCTCGCTCCCGGTATACACCACCGCCATGGCACAAGAGTCTTCTCGTGAAACCAAGGATCTTTTCCGCGCTACGCATTTACGTACGATGGGTGGGTTAGCTGCTTCACGAATCGCAAAAGACGAGTCGGACTCCAAGGTCGTATACGTATATCCTCTGTCCCTCTCTATCTCCACGTGCCGCGCGCGTGCCACGTAATAAACGGGGGGATGGGGAATTGAGAGAAGGGGAGCGCGAGCTGGTGGCAAGTCCTGCGGAGTAATGGCGGTGTACACGCGTGCGCCCTGAATCCATACGCACAGTCGTCCGGTTTCTCCGGGAGGGTGGGAGTGACAGAGAGCGAGGGGGTGGAATACGCGAAGGCTGACGTTACCCGCGCGGCGTTGCAGCTATACGCGCTCGCCCGAGGAAGGAATATTTTTCGATGGTAATCCGCGGGACGTTTTACTGCGTCGGGGGTTTACTACAGGCGCCGCACTGCTGCAGGGGCGAGCTTTTACGTCGAGTAAAAGAGGTATGGGAAAGGTGGGTGGTGCTGGGGTTTTTCTTTTCTGGTGAGGTGGTGATTCGAGAGTGGAAAAGAAGGTTTGTAGGTGCTTGGTGCGAAGGTGGAGGTTTACGCGTTGATCTTTGGTTTTTCCAAGTCTGAGATTGATGTGGGCTGTGGATAAAAGATACATTTTCTAGGATACACTCTCGTGAACTTGAGAGTGGCGTTTGGTTGATACTGTAACTTGAGGTAATGATTGGTTCAGATGAATTAATAGATGCGAGTAAATAATAATTTTGTTGGTATACTATAGGTTCAATTATTACATTGCTTTAATGAATACTAAGTAAGTACATTCCTGGTTAGTTTGCGTAGCGTATAAGCTGCAAAGGAAACGAGTTGTTTGTTTTGTAGAGGCAGTGGAGAAAAACAAATGGTCTATTTTATTTTACACGCAATTGGCAATTTAGACGTCAACGTTGAGAGTTATAATACCATAAATCTCTTCGACCGTTTGTTCTGTGGTCTATTTGGAACGGCCAGGAAAAAAAGGTAAACTACAGCCATAGGTGTCAAAACACTTGTAAAGGTGTCGATCCCTAACCAAAGTGGTTTAGGTAGAAAACCCTTAGGACAAAAATAAACTCTCCCACCAGGAGTTCTGAAGCTTAAGCCTCTAGAATTAGTCATCTCGACGAGCCCTTGTAAATCACTGTAATAATGGTTGTTTTCATCATTTACCGCTTCTAATTACTTAGACCACTGTTTGACGCTTTCGGTACAATGCCAACGGTGACAGCTAATAACGGTGGTGAGATAATTATTTTGGGAAACTGTTAGATAGATGAAAGAAGACATTTTCAATTATCCGTAAGCTTTAAACTCTTGTATACATTTTAAGGTTTTAAAATATAATACAATATACGTTTAAAACACTATTATTAGTCCCTTGCTATTTCCAAAATTACATTCACTCAAAGTCTATCCTTCCGGACTAACTGCGTATAATTCCAATTTAGCGGTATACATTCCCGTCAGACAATCCAACAACAGAGACCCAGCAACAATTGCATTCCAGAATTCACAGTTAATCAAGCGTCGGGAAAATGAAAAATCCGCAAAAAGTTAAACCACCACGGTCTCTCGTAAAAAATCGCGCGCAAACAACGGAGAACCCGAGCAAGCGCACGAACAGCGCTCCTCTAATCATCGCAGATTTTTCCCCTCTCTCTCTCTCTCTCTTTCTCTCTCTCTTCCCGCACAGCAGCAGCGGCGGCGGCAGCGTCGGCAGCCAGACAATGCCATGTGCGGCCATTGTACAGCCTGCTGCTGCTGCTGCTGCAGCCATCGCACAGACGCATACACACACACACACACCCACGAGCCGGAGGAAAGCGCCACGGGCGCATTGTCAGCCGAGTAGAAAGAGAGAGAAAGAGAGAGAGAGAAGCACCTGCTGTTCGCCGCGAAATTTCGAGAAATCGCTCTCCACGCTAGGAAAGTAAGTAGCGTGCTGCCCTCTCGATCCTTCTCTCTCTCTCCCTCTCTCTCTCTCTTCTCCAGAGGCCCTTTATTAACCCGTCACGCGGTTTCCTCTCTCTCTCTCTCCGTCTCCCTGACTTTTGCGATTCCTCCGCTCCCAGTGGTTGTCTTCTTCTTCTTCTGTCGGCGCAGAGGAGGAAATTGGCAGTTCTACAGATCGGACAAATGGCGCTTCGCGCGCAATTAGAACAGGTAAACGCCGGCCGCACGCTCGCGCACGAGTATTTCCGTCGAGAAGGAGGAGGAGTAGGAGGAGGCAGTGGCGGCTGCGAATAACCGGCGAGGATCGGTTTCAGTGGGTTAATATTCAGGGAGCAAGTGAGTGCGAGCGCGAAAAGTGCGGTTTATTATTATCTTTTCCGCGATGGCTGCGCTGGGCCGCGCCGGGCAATAATGACGGGTGCAGCCGAGGAGAGGCAGATTGAAACGTTCGGGATTTATGTGCGTTTTGGTAACCTCGTTTTGAAAAATTGGCAGAGGTCGGGAGCTGTCGTTCGATCGAATGACGTTGACTCGGTCGACGCGAGTGTTTCGTCGAAACTCTTTTGATTCTTTCGCAATTGTAATGTACCTTTGCCAAGTTAAAAATTGAATTGAACTAATTAATTTGACGTCGTTTCTGTTATTATTATATTTATCGATCGATATTCATCAAAGATTATCATTTAGAAAACGTAAGACTACATTTGATATTCCTTTGTCATTACCTTATTCATGAACACTGATCATAATCTTTAATAGTTTATCTTTTTATAATGCTTATCTTTGGCTATATTTACGTCGTAACCGTGTCAACGTGGAAAAAATGTGAGTCATATTTTAAAGCGATCAGATACGGGTATAGCAGGTGCTGCTGCAGAGGCTCGCGAAATTTGGTTGCGATTGTATCGAGCCAAGCTGGCAATGTTCGATTTTTGAAAAGAGAACTCGTCCGATGCACAAGCCATTCCCCATTTCCTTTTAAATTCGCCAAAAGCCCGATTTATAAATTAGAACAGCATTACGATTTGTTTAAAGTTTACAGAAGTTATTATCGGTTGAACTGATTTTAAAGCGCTTATTTTCTATTTCAAAATTATGAGAAGCGTATAATTTTATAGTGTTATTACACGAATTACGCCGCTGCACTGTGCGAAAATACGTGTTTCGCACACGTTGTTGAGCTTATAGTAAGGTCGATCGACTGTAAATGTATTTATTGAGTTCAATCGCCTATTCAAGCTTTAAGCGTTAAAATAATATCAGGAAATAATTCATCGAAAATCAGATTGGCCAGCGAAATCCAGATAAACTGGAAAAAAAAATCTGCTGTACGGATGGATCTTGAAATAAAATTTGTCAATATAATTAAAATAATTGTTCAGCCCTCGCTAAAAGTCGAATTGATTTCCTCTTTATAATTATCAAATATTAAAGCGTCAAATAAAATGTTAAACAATTAACGGTTATCATTATACGCAACTAACGAAATTATAAAGTTCTAAAAAAGAGAGTAGCTCGAGGCGCAAATCCAAGTGCTTAAACCATTACCGTCCGCTAAACAGGAAAAGCACTCATTCCAAGCCACGCACAACGCATTCCTCTCGCACACTTGTCTCTATGCGCGAAGAACCAGCAGCGGTAGCAGCGGCAGCAGCAGCAGCAGCAGCACGACAAACCTACAAACGCCCTCTTTTCCTTCCTCCCCCCGCGGCGGGGCGCGGACAAAAGCGAAGAAAGAGCGGGACTGAAAGAGGGGAAAAAAGAAGGCGGAGAGCGAGAGAGTGAGAGAGAGACGCAGCAGAGAGCAAAGTCGCGGAAAGTAAGAGAATTCCCGGGGCGCGCGAGCAGAGAAACCGGATGCAATGGAAGCGAGCGACCGATAAGCAGCAGCAGCAGCCACCACCGTTGCTGCTGTGGAATAACGTGAACGCGCGCGCGCGCTTTTCCGCTGATAGATACCGCTTTTCAGCTTTGCTCTTTTATAATGCGCTCACAGATAAAAGCCGATTCTCGGCTGGCTGCCGCCGCCGCGTGTACGTGTGTATATGCGTGTTTGTGGAGTTGTGCCTGCGAAAAAAAAACATAACGGGTGCCGGCGACAGAAGTATTTTCGATTCCGGTGGCAGCGGCTGGAGTATTGTGCCTGCGTGCGCGGACGTGGTTACGTTTTTTTTTTCGAGAAGATGATATAATGGTAGTAATCTTTGGTGGGAGAACGAGGTGTTTTGGAGCTGCCGATGGTAAAACAATGAGACGGTTAAGTCTCGTAACTCTTTTTGAGCTAACGAGATATTCATTGATAAAGTAAATGCATTGTTGTGTGTAATAGACTGCGAATAAACGAAAAGGTTAAGTAAAATTCGATTCATCATTTGGAAAACAAATTTTCTATGTGCATATGAAAAGGCACGCGAAAGTAAGTTCCCATAGGAAATTCATCAGTATTGTATACGTATATAAAATTTTAATTTCTAATGAACGAGACCGTTGGTAAAACTGTGGTACAATTAAAAGTTGGTGAATGAGAGGTCCGTATACGTTATTTTAAGCAGAGTGAAAGCAAAACAAACTCATATTTCACGGATTTTACAATTAATTAAAAACAGTTTATTATCTTTTATCCTATCTATTTTACAATACCATATTTTTAATAAAAGCAATCCTACATTTTTAGGTCGTTACAGATATTAATTATTACTGTATTTATTCTTTTATTGTAAAGTAATTACCATTTACTGTTTGTATGCCATAAAAAACGCAAGAATTGTTTGGCACACGGAGAGACAGAAATCAGTAAAAATGTAAAAATTACCAAACTGAAAATCCAAAATTTTTACCAAATTTTTTGGCAATTTTTACAAAAAGTTTAGTAAAAATTACCAAAAGTTTGGTAAAAATTTTGGATTTCCAGGTCTGCTTTAGGGTTACTTGACAGTTTGGTCATTTTTACTGATTTCTTTCTCTCCGTGGACTGAAAAACTTCAAACCGCATTATTTATAATGTTGTTCAGAACGATGAAATTCAAGAAACATACAAATAAATTTTTACTTCTAACTATATCCACCACATTCCTCCTATTGTATTTCGAAATCTACCTATTAAATTCACGTAGAAGCATATAATTCACCTGCGCAACAGCATAGCCCAGCAACTGAATAGGTAGCGCACCTTCAACAAACTACATATACTGCAAAAGGCCAGACCGAACGAAAAGCGCGCCGCCACACGGCGAGCGTATATATATATACACACACGCATGCGTATGCGAGTGCGGAAAAGTGCAGCAGGCAGGCGCGACGCGAGATTAAAAGATTACGCGTTTACCCGGAAAAACTCCTCCTCCTGGAGCCGCATCCACACACACACACGTATAAAGACAGATTGTTACATAGACTCGGGCGCCGTTCCTTTTTCAATAAACGCGCGCAAGTCGGTAGCTCGCGCGATATACATATATACATACCGCGTGCGGCGACGCCAATCTCGGTAGGATAATCTAATGAAGAGAGAGAAGAGGAGCCGCGTCTTGCACAGCTTTCAGATATTAAAGCCACAATCATTTTAATGGAGTGTAGATTGGCGTGCGCCCGCCGCGATCCCGGAGTGACATTTGAAATTTAATGAAGCCGCTGTAGTAGCTCGACTCGGCTATGGCCTGACACTTTTCAGAGCCTATAGTAGAATATAAATTAGTCGTGGATATGTCTTCCGCGTAACCGATAAGACGCGGCCACTGGTAGTATATATACTTTAGTTGGATAGGGGTAGAAAAAAAGGAGATCGATTCGTCCGATAATGTTTGCATTAGGTTTTCGAGAAAATTATGCAGATATTTTAACGATGTTCTACGCGCTTTTAACACGAACCTATTAAGATGTAAGAGATATAAGGTTTAGCATAAGGTAAATGACAAGTTGACGAACGTGATCCTCTTTGGTTCTCGTTAATGCTAAGTTATCGATTTAACGCTTTTTATCTTTCGCATATAATTTTTGAGAAAGCTCTTCATATTATGAGATACAACTTGGTAATATTCATTGCGGTAAAAGAATGATATGTGAATACGGGGAAATATTTTGTAGTAAAAATGACTATTTTTATAGTAAACGTAGAACAGGCTCATAATTTCATAAAAATTGCTATTTATATATAGTAAAAATTGAAAAAATAGCAATTTTTACTAAAAATTGAAAAAATAGCAATTTTTACTATAAATTTTAATTGTAGTAATTCTTAG
Organism: Torymus sinensis; assembly: GCA_030522985.1. Taxonomy (NCBI): domain Eukaryota; kingdom Metazoa; phylum Arthropoda; class Insecta; order Hymenoptera; family Torymidae; genus Torymus; species Torymus sinensis. The sequence goes on along the minus strand of JAPYZP010000330.1, from coordinate 15,542 downwards.
GAAAATATGAGTCGGTCCCACGTGTACTGAAGAAAAAGAAATAGTAATTTTTACTACAAAATTGTTCTCCGTGTATTCTTTGTTAAAGGATATATTTAAAAGAGAAAACTCACAAAAGCGAATAAAAATGGTGATTACAAAACAAAGACACTTAGACGGAATTAAAATAACAGCGTTCATTACATCTTCCATTAGCAAACTAACAAAATGATCCTTTCCGCCAGCTTAAACCCACTGTCGACCCTTTAAACGCAAAAATAGTAGACTCGCGGTTTCCACTACTGCTATTATTTTCCCTTAACACAGTGTAAAAACACTTCTAAGGTGGCGCCTCAAAGACGTATATATTTAATTTCGAGCCAGCGTGCGAGTGCGCGAGTACACGCCTTCCTTTTCCCTCGCTAAAGGAAAGACACACATACAAGTGGCGGAGGGAGGGAAGAGGAGGAGGAGGAGGAGGAGGCGGAGGAAACATTAGCCTTATTGAATAGAAATTTACCGAGCTTGTTTTATTTGGCATATAATTAGAGCCCTTTTAAAACGATGGGAAACTTATTGAGGTTAATAGAGGATTTGGAAGCGAAGTTCCACACCGACGAGAGAGGCAACAAAAAAATCCATAATAATCCTAAGTGGTTCAGAAAGGATTTGACGAGTCGCACGCGCAATTAATTGAATGATGAGTTTAATCCGCTAGATTGTTTGAGAGCCCCGTGTATATATTTCATTCTCTAAAATAGTGGGAAAATGTTTTGTAACAAATCAGGAATACAAGTATAACACAGCAAAAAAGAATGTATCGGTTAATATAAAAAAAAAAACAGGGTTACGTTTTTGTTTTTTCGCCTTTCTGGGAAAATCCACACCTCGTTATAAAATTCACGCCCATTCAAATTTACACCGAACCAAGTACCCGGAAAGACGCGCGCTCAGTATATATGAAAAAAAAACGACGCGCGTTGGGCCCTATTATCGCGGCGGACATAAGGCGCCACGCTCGGCCGCCGAGGAATCGTTATATTATTTCGCTCTCTCCCTTTTCAGCGTCTCTGCAGCATGCATACATACATACATACATATAACGTATGCATAAGAGCGACCTTTAACGTCTCGCGACGTCCCACCGACGTCGTCCCTGTAACCCCTTTTGTGCCGGTACAAAGCAGCGGAGGAATTTAAAAAACGCCGAGAAAACGTTGGTCGTCGCACGCGTTTATGTGCGGCGAACTTGACGTTGTCGACTGCCCCATACTCGATTGAACGTATTTTGATGGCCGCTGTGACTTTTATGGAGTTAGAATCGAAGGTTGCGAAAAGGTATTTTATTTTATGAAGAACGAAAAAGTTTTTTGTTAATTGTTCCTGAAAATTACCTTCGTTAAATATGTTAACGTAACAGTGCATAATTTAAGGGGAATAATTTATAAGGTATACAGATAAATGTTGATCCCGTATTGACGAATATTTTATACAGTTCTCGCCCTGTAATACCAATGAAACGTTAAACCTCCACAAAATAATCAATATAATTCATTTATATAAAATAAAGGAGTTATGTAAAACAATAAACATATGCTATAAAGAACATAATTAACTATCCGTTTCCAAAACAAAAGTGCAAAAACAAGCCAACTCGGAACCCAGAAATACTCTAATCTAACATTCGCTCATGAAAAAGCCCACAAAAAAAATCGCAAACTCCAGCAAAATATCGCAACCGTCATTATTCCGCTATACTTACACGGCAGCGCGGCGAAATTCCTCCAACTCTCAGCCTTGCGTATATATCCTTTAAAAACCCCGAACGATCGCTATATACACACACACGTATACGCGCAGTTCTTCGGCAAACAAAAGCCCGACTTCTCTCTTTCTCTGTCTAGAAGAAACGGGCACGCGCGCGTGCGCACGCACACACACATAACCACGCGCCGGCTGGGCCCGTAGCAGCAGCAGAGCAGCAGCATCTGCCCCCTTCGCGCTCCACAGCTGCCAAATAACACGAGCGCGCGCGATCCCCATATGCCCTCGGCTTCTTCGCGTCGCTTTTAAAAACTCTCTCTCTCTCTCCGACGATGCGGGCCTCGAAAGAGATTCTCTCGGTCATTGTGCGCGCGTGCTGGCCCGGCCTGAGGATATACCTGACCGGTCGCGGCTAATTTTCGCGAGAGAACCGCGCGCGTTGTTTTTTCTTTTCCTCTTCCCTTCTTTTGGGAGGGGAGAACGGGTTGCGTAATATATAACGACGCGTGGCGATGGAGATTAATGGAATAGAGCAGCGGTTTACACCTTCTCGCGGTGGCTGCACGCGCGCGTGTTGTGTATATGTATATATTGATTGATTTCCCGTAATTCCGGGGGGTTGTAGGGGTGGCACGCTCAAGTACCTTCGCCAAACATGAAAAATGGTCGGTTCATCACTTTATTAATTTGTATTGGCTTTAAACGAGCTTATTTAGTTCGGCTGAACAACTAAAGTCTGCGTTTCAAGAACGCTTTATATATATATCTGCCCAAACTAATGTTTTTCAAAAGTTCAATTCATTACCAATATTAATGTTAAAAAACTTCATTACCACACGACGTTATCGTTATTTATCCATTGTTATTGAAGCTCGCGCAAACTACGCCAAATTCTCCTACACCACAACCCCCGACAGGCTTTTTTCCATCCTCTATACGCTAATTAATCAAATCCGGCAGCGATGTCACTCACAATTCAGAACAGCTTCTTCTGCCCTCAACTATTTCCCCCCCAAAGCGAGGCAGTTGGCGCGTACACGGCGGCTGACCCAGAATAGCGCGACCCAAACAAAAACACTTCGCCGCGGCAGGAATAAAGTTCATCGGGCGATCATTCAGCAATCCTTCCCTTCCCGTTTCTCTCTCTTTTACATACACACACACGCATATACGGCGACTTTGGTAGTCTTCCACAGCCATATGCTCTCGCACAGAGATCGCGCGGGGAAAAGGCCGCAGAAGTACAGCGCGCGACCGCGATCCGCATGCTGATATCGTTCTGGTCCAGCGAACCTGACGTGTATGTATATACACACACACACGCGAGCACGGCTCAAAATCTCTCTCGCTCGCGCCAGGTAATGAACTTGCCCGAGAGAGAGAGGGGAAGAACGCTCCAGTTGCTACCGGCGCTGCTGCAATCGTAAAATCGTCGTCCTAAAGCACGAGAGAGGGAGAGAGAGAGAGAGAGAGAGAGAGAGAGAGAGAGCAAGTGTAACGGGCGAGGAGAGAGAGATTTTTTATCTAGCTCGGGAGAATGCGCCGCGGGAGTGGGTGCGGGAAAAGAGCGGTTTTTAAGGGGTCAACGTGTTTTGCTCTCTCGACGACGACGACGACGACGACGAGTCGCGATGCGACGCGCTTTGTTTCGCTGCACTGGCTTGGCAGAGTATATAAGTAGAGCTCGTGCCCCAGAGTTCGAGTCGCTTCTCCTTTTTCTCCCTCTCTCTCTCGTCTTTGTAGTTTGCGCGGTGCCGGAAGATAGCCCGGTGTGTGTGTGTGTATTGGGGCTTTTTTTCGCCTCGAATGGAAATTGGTTTGTTGTCAAAGCCGGGTGGTAGCGGGAATGTATTAGGGTAAGTGGTTGGGTGAAAGTTTATCTTCATTGAATCAATAGAATTTGATGATGGACAATGTTAGAAGGTAAAAATTACTTGGTGGGGTGGGATGTTAATTGGTAAGTCGAGTTATCGTTATTCACTACTGAGCTTATTTTTAGGAAATGGACAGATTATTCTTGAACGAAGAAAATTTCAGTTTAATGGAGCATCAGTCTGGGTAAACGAAACAGCAGATAAGAATTGCGCGTCGGCGATATAGGATTTAGGTCGCGGATAGTGCGACATTAATAATAACACAGCTCAATATCACGTATAGAAATTTAATTATCAATGCTATCGAAATAGTCGTGGCGCAATCCGATCTACATCAATAAGGTGAAAACATTGATAATGCAAAAGATGACTACATGTTTATCGTGTGTTAGAGATAATCGCGGTTGTAGTCAAACCTGTTCGCGATTGAATTAATCTATAAAGAAAGTTGACTGAGACTCGAGAATTATACATGATTTCGCGTCGTTTTGCCGAGATACTCGAGCTTTTCATTTAATGGAGTCAAATTATTTATTATACACGTCACTGACGCGAGTCTATCCCGTATATATGTATATACTTGGCGACTATGACATCAATTGCGTTGGCGCTAATGTCTAATTGTTAGTCTCCGCGAATTGGCCATAATTCATTGAGGAACAAGAATATCCTGGAAAAATAAAGTTTCTTCGCTCTTACTACAATTTCTCAAGCATTAGGTCATATCATCATTACCCGATGACGGAGTTAATAATTCTGTGTAATTTTAAATATAGTTTCGCCGTCCTTTGTTGGACGTTCACGTGGCTTATATAGCTGCATGCAAATCGCGATTTACAACAAAAAAAAAGACATAAGTTTTAATGATCAACCTTTTTTTTATACTAAACACTATATAAATTCTCAGCACATCAACGAGAGAAGTTAATACACCGGTACGCCCGGTACTTCAACAAAAAAACATCATAAAATCGAATACCCTTATGAATAAGTCAACGGATAGAAAAATATCACACACTTTAAAGCATGACTATTCTCCTTTGCACGTACAAATTTCGTACGAATGAAATCTTTATTTCCCTCCCGCCTCCAACTCCGGGCCAATCTAATCTCCTCCACACACACATATACTTCGACTCGCACGCGATGAGAACAAGTACAAAAAAGACCGGCGCGACGAGGGCAGAATTTGAAAATCGAGGAGGAAAACGTTCGAATCCGCCCGGCGTTTCCGGCGCTCTCTGCCTCATCCGGAGCTAAGCCAGCGGTTCCGAGCCGCAACTCCCTCCCCTCTCTCTCTCTCTCTCTCTCTCTCTCTCTCTCTCTAGGTTTTCCTTTCCGCGAATAATCTGACAATGGCCTTTTGCGCTTTTTCCGGATTAGAAGGCAGGCGCGCGCACGCTCTAATTCGCGCGTTGAGAGAATGAGAGAGAGGGAGGAGAATTTGTTTATCGGATCGCCCCGCGAAAGGGAGCAGCGCGAGTTTGTTTGGTTGGCTGGCTGGGATGGAGTGTAGTCGATTCTGAGGGACGTGTGTGTGTGTTTGATGGAAGAATTTTTCACCGATTGATAGGCAGGCTGATTGATGTTGGGATGTAGTAACTTAGTTATAAAGTAACTATATGTTTGTAGAACAAATTTGAGGTATAAAAATTAGTAACATCCATGAGGCTTTTACAAAGTGGTCTGGAAAAGTCGAAAGATGAAATGAATATTTCCATTGATATATTCTATATAACTTCACAGATTTATTATTATAAGCTAAATGAAAAAAAAATATTTTACTTATGGCAACGATTAAAAAAAAAACAACTATAGAAAACAATAAAATCTATCCGTTGTATTTATCAAGGCACTCGTCTCTTTTTATCGTTACTATTATTTAATATACACTACTGCCAAAACGGATTTCCACGCCGAGTGAATGAAATCACCAGCCGAACCAAATATCCCGTATTTCCTATCGCTTTTTTTAAGCTCGCAGCCGATAAACGATCATTTTTTTTTTTTTAAACCCGAACAATGGTCGCACCGATATCCATCGATTGATTGACTTTCAATCATCAGCGCATTTATCCTCGTCATAATCACCCTGCAGGGGCTGTGGGGGATGAGTGTTCGCACACGCACCTCGGCGCCAAAAACTACTGCACGTTAGACGGCTAAATCACGTCATCAGTGACCTGGCATATCTGCGCACATTCGGTCGAGCACGAACACGCGCCCGCACACACACACAACGACGAAAACTACTGCGCGCATCACGCGGATACCGTCATTGGTGACCTGGCAAACGAAGATATCGGACTGTCCCTCTCTCGCTCGCTCTCTCGCTATTATCCTATATTTAGACGACGGAATTTCGGGATGCATTTATCAATAGGGGACCGAGTAAAATTTCAAATCAACTCGAGCGGCAATTAATTGTATACTAATGAAAAGTGACTTGTTATCTTCGAACGTGATGCTGTGAAATTAATTGAATTATTTATTGTATCTCTCTCTGGTCGATGGATTATGCAGTGACCTATATATCAATTTAAGGATTATACTGCTTTTATATATATAGTTGTGGTTTTACATTATACAAACATTGTATAATATATAAATTTATTAAAAGTGTGTATAAGCTCTCATAATTATTTGATATCGCACATTCTTTAGAACCGACTTCTATTCTCATGAGTTGAGGTTTAATGTTTGCACTACCCGTTCATTCCCCAACCGCGCTCACTTTGTCCAGGTAAGTATAATAAAAAAAAATTCTTTCCCATTGAAATTATCAACTGAAGTACTTAACAACACAACCACGTCTTTCCCAAAAGCTCACATATCAAACCTCTCTAACCCTTGTTTTCCTCCAGAAAACTCGCCCGCAATGGCCGAAAGTCGCGCTCATAAATAAACAATCCAAGCGTCCTCTCTCCCCCAAAGTCTTCCAGAATACGCACGCGCACGTCACGCTCGAATCAATTATATCGATCGGTAATCTCCGCAGTAGCGCCAAGCACCCCTATATACATATACCTATACGCCAAAGAGGCGGACGCGCGAACGCCTAATTTGCATGCGAATGCGTGCACGTATGCTGCTGCTGCTGCTGCTGCTTGCAGTGCGCGATATCGAGAGGGTGGATATATACCTCCACCGAGAGAGAGAGATGTGCCCTTTCCGTGTCGATTCGGCCTTCCAAGAGGGAATACGCGCGTAATGCGAGGATGAGGAAAAGGTGGTCTCCCCGGAAGGAGGACAATATACGTATGTCTATTCGGTGGGTCGTCCTTCTATACGCACGTCGTTTTGTAGCTCTCGGTTTACGGATGAAGTGTACCAAGGGTGAGTATAACGGATGATTTTTTTTTGGGTGGTTCGTGACCTAGTTACTAAATTATAATATACCGTAAACGGGTAAATTTGATGCACGGTGTCTTCTTAAAATAACCATTCTTATTTTACTTCTCTACTTACTATTCTCGGATTTAACGTATTTTATATAGATAAAATTGCTTCGAAAGATGATACTACTCGAGAATTGTAAATTTAATCTCGGAACGTACTAGACAAACTTTTATATTAAGGAGATAAAGTGACCATACCTCGTGCTTTATCAATTTCAAATCATCGTATTATAGAGAATTGGTACTTCTCAGAATTGGATGACAGATCGCTTCCATCCCGTCCTCTAAACGGTCCTCGCGAAGCTCTATTTTGAAAATACCCTCAATGCCTCATCCACTCGCATCCACGCCCAATTTCGATCATCCCTTTTCTACTTCGACCTCGAAATAACTTCGTATCCCCCCACCGCCCCCGCATGTGCCACGCGCGCTACTTAAAAAAAAAGTGACACGCACGCGCGCCGCGCTCTCTCCAGCGGAAATAACTGAATCAGCGCAACAGCGGAAGTCCATCACTTTAAACCTAATCAGCGCGCGCGCGCACGTGTGCTGGAAAAACTTCACAAAAATAGCAGAGAGAGAGAGAGAGAGAGAGAGAGAGAGACGAACAGAAAGTTCATCCGTTACGCGGGGGCGTCGAAAACACTCTCTCTCTCTCTCTGTTACGGAGTGGGAGAGAGAGGGAGGGCGAGTGATAATTTACGGGTCGAGCAGCGCCGAACTGCGCATTTACGAGGCGGATCGCGGATTATATTAATTTAACGCTCTCTCTCTCTCTCACTCTCTCTCACTCTCGCAGAAGCTGCAGGCTCTGCGGCGAGAAGCTGCAGTGCAGTTTAACGCCGCGATAATAATGCTTCTAAGTAACGTAGCGGTAGTCGGAGCTAGCGAGCTTCGCTGGGATGGAATGGCTTTTCGTATTAAAGTAATAAAGTTGTTCGGTCGTGTGCGCGATTGAACTTGAGAACTGAGAGAGCGACGGTGCAATAAGCGGAGGAGGAGTTTTCGTATTGTGTTAATGGCGAGGCGAATTAAGTTGTCTTAGAGAGAGAGAGAGAGAGAGAGAGAGAGAGAGAGAGAGAGAGAGAGAGAGAGAGATTTAGGAATATGGGTGTCTATGGCAGATAAGCTGCTGGATAATAAAGCGAGGAAAAGTCGGAGAGCTCGGAAATTTGTGTCGTGAAATTAATTGCTCGGTCGACCACTCTATATAATACACATAAGCTAACAGGCTATATGCTCATTGTATAAACGATACTCAAGGACTTCAACCCCCTTGGAATCGCACGAAACAATAACGCGGTAAGCGCATTTTAACATACCGGCATAAGTGAGCCGAACAATCCTCTGCGAATCAACTTCCGCGATAAACTCCCCCTGCACGCGTACATATACCTACGTAGAAAGCGACATTTTCGCCCGCGACATCTTTCATCTGGATTATCCCATATCCTATCGACATACAGCCAACCCTACCGCGGTGCTCACAATGCCCCGGCGATTGTCGATTCCCGTGCGGCCGGCGACCGAAACTTTCGCGTCGATCGAAAGCTCAAGAGAGAGAGAGAGAGAGAGAGAGAGAGACGGAAAACGAATGCAGCAGAGCGTATATGTAGAGGTGGAGATCGAAGGAACGGGCGATTTTCAGGACGTTAAGCGCGCGTGGAAATGCGCAGGAGAGAGAGAGAGAGCAAGCGAGAGAGACACGTGAACGTGGGCGCCAGTCTGCCCCTCCCCACCGGTAAGTGCGTCATCCAGTGCTGGCGACGTCGAGGCCATCTCTCTCTCGCTTTGGGGGGGTATATTGGATTTCACACAGACACACGTACACAGAGAGAGAGAGAGAGAGAGGCGCGGAGGGAGACGAGCGCGGCGTGCTCACGTGTCTTTTGCTCCGCATAATTGGCGAATGATCAATCGATGCGCTTGCCGCGACGAGCAAAACACACGGGATTAGCCGATTTAGCCGCGGGACTGCGGTGTTGGCGGTCTCGGGAGCTGCTGTCGCTGCCGCTATACATCACAGCCGTGTTATTTTGATGCGCGGAACATATTGTGTCGCGAGCGATGTCCGACCAAGGATTGATTGGATGATGTATATTGGACGTAGGGGGACGAGAGGTGGAATTAAAAGACGCAATGATTGCGGGGAATTCGGTAATCAGTGGACGAGTATAAGATAGTTTTTAGGTACGGTGGGGATTTGTTGAGTTTTATATTATAACTGAGGGGAATGGCACATACACCGTAGACTGGGTTAATTGGATGAAGCATTGTATTCAGATTATACTTCTCGTATATATACACGCTAAAAGGCTATGTTTTGTGAATAACATTTTTTCGCGGGTATAGGGCTTGCCAACAACATCAGGACTTTGGGCGCGCGCATACAGTGGGAAAATTCGCTTTTATATACCAAAAGGAAATACCCGAGTGAACTGAAAGTTTGAAATATCCTATCTCTCTTTGTCAGAATTCGCGAAATTACATATACACGCGCGCGAGCCCGCGTGAATGCATTTGTTACGAAACTTTCCATTGAACTTCACGTTACATATACTTCAATAATTGTATTACCAGAACGTTCATTCGAGTTTGGAGTGATACCTATTAAGGAAGCTATTCAAAATAGAGCAACTTTGCGCTCTATCTTCCGCTGGATGTTTCCTTTGTTATTTCAAAGGAATTTCGTTATTCCGATAAGTTGAGTTAAAAATTGTAAATGTAATACCACGTAGCATACGGTTGGACGTAGGTATAATATTTATAAGTTGTCATTGTTTTGTATGACTCATTTTTTAGTATATCTAAAAGCTCGCGTGCCTTAGGTCTGTATGTCTGCATTTTCTGCATTAACTAATGAGCGATACACGCCGAAGACACAGGAATCCAAGATGTAAAGATAACACTTTTCCGATGAAACATCTTGACTTTCTATTTGAAAAGCATGAGTAACAAAGGACGCATGTTTATGCACCTCGCGTTTTGTAATTACCCGCGTGTGGAAAAGCTGGGTACTATCGGCAGAACTATGCGAAGAAAACCGCAGATGAATTTCGTAACCCAAGAAGGCAATCGATCCTCTTAACCGTAAGCGATAATTTCATAGCAGCAGCAGCAGTACTGCACGCAGGTATATAGGTGTGTACTCCGCAATAAATTCCACTTGCATACGCGCTGGAGAAATATGCCGGCGTCTCGTAATATTATCAAATATCGACGCCGATGGCATAAAATCCAAAGAGTTTTCGGAAAAGTAGACCACCCGCCAAGGGAGTTCCTTGAAGTCTCGACGTTAATTGAATTTTCGATTCTGCTTACGCGCGAGCGCTTGAATTCAAACACTGCCTACTTTGCATTACAAGAGGAGAGCCGTCGAATAATCACCGACTGCGTGTATATATAATGGCCGAGTATTGGTCCGCATCTATAGAATTTTAGCGTCTGTTAATATGTATATTCGTTCGTACACGAGATTTATTGCCGACTTTCTGATGTCTGGTGTAAGTATCCATAGGGAGACGTTGTACGGCGTAAGAAAAATCATTTCACAGATTTTTTTCTTTTTTTTTTGTTGGCCTCGTATACTGTATATAAAAAAGTTTCCTGTTAGGTAACGTAAGCCCGCACAAAAGAAACTTAAAGACTCGTATATGCGTGCGCCCAACAATGTAATCATTTTTCCTTTTGGTGTATTGTTCAGAGGCTAGTAATTAGACAATGATTTCAGGCCAGTTTAGAGATGAATGGGTGTAGCGTAACCCAACATCAACGATGAATCGTATAATTTTTGCATTTGGCTATATTTTTAGTACGATATAATCCAAAACAAACAGGAATGGCTTGGTGGAATCCCTACACGTTAATAATTGTAAACTCATTTTTAAGCGTCTATACTTTTATATATAAGTGAGATATAATTGACTTGACGGCGCGCGATCTCCATTTAATGACATTCATTTAGTTCTGCAACAGCCTCGCATATTTCATCGAACCGGCGGCTAAGCTATAGGGGATTCCTACAGCTGAAACCTCGCAATCAACTCTGTAAATATCTCATGAGGTGTCTATAACTAGACTATAACGTACTTTCATTACACCTTTCCTCGTCGCCCCGGCGTACGACCTGCTCTAGCAACGTGAGCAAAATATACATTTACTCGGAGAGAACAAAAAAGAATACCACTCGTCCCAAGTCATTCATTAAAATTCTTAATTTACGTGTCTATCATATTCTAAGTTTAATAACTTAACGAAGATACGTTATCTGAAGTAAACCTCAATAAAACTGCTTTATAAACGTCGCGTACGTGCAAACAATTTTTCCTCTTTCACAAGCATCTCTCTTCTCTCTCTTTATACTCTTCCCACTCGAAAGCAGGTGCTCGTCGCGCTAATCATCACCAGTCCATCAGCCGCAACTTGCCATCGCAGCGCATATACATATCCCGATCACATACTTCTCCGAACTGAACTCTCGTACGCTGCACCTCGCACGCAACTCGATCGTCTCTCTCAAAAAGAGCCACACCACCACCACTTCCCCTGCAGACAACAAAGCTGTAGCTATAGCGAAAAGCCGTGTGATACGTTTGCAGACACTCGCAGCCCGCGACGATAAGCAACCGCCGCTTCAGCTACTGCGCACATAGGTATTATACGCGCTCGAACGTTCGAGCCTCAAGAAAGTGTGTATAATACACGAGAGAGCGGGTCGGGAGAGGTTGTCTACATGTGTGTGCGTGTGTGTGATGTGTGTGAGCACGAGTCCGACCAGGGGTTGTCAACCGCGAGCCGCGCGTGAAAGTGCGCACGTACGCACACGAGAGAGTTTGGTGAGCGCGCGCGTGCGCTTATAATGTAGCGACGCAGTTGCGCCGAAGAGTGACGAGGCCGGCTGTTGTTGACGGGGAACTGCGCCGCTTGTTTTTCGGGAGAGGCGCGGAGAAGGGACATCCCGGGGCCCTCCTGTCCTTTTTATAGATGTCAATTGTTGCGTTGGGAGGGAAGAAGCGACCAAGGAATTCTGTTTTTCTTTTTTTTTTTTGGGTTGGGAATAATGTTGTCGGGAGTTTTTGGCCGTGTATATATATATGCGATTGGTGATTTTGTTGATTGAATGACTGTGCAAAGACACGTTTATTGGAGAGTAATATTTTGTTTATACGTAATATTGTACGAAGCATGGAAATTCAGCTATTTTTTGTGATTCTTTCCGGTACGGTTCATTACGGGCAACATCGGATGAACTTTGTCAAAAACTATACCCGAATGGAAAATAAACACAATCATTTAATAAATACAAACTACGCTATTTATCAGCGTTGGTGGTACAGTGGTAAAATGAATATATTGGACTTTAGTAAGTAGTAACAGTGGAAATAGTCATGACATTTAATTTAGGTTGGGTCACCCATAAATTACGTAGACTGTAATCAAGGATTTAAATTAAAAGAATAATTTTTGCTATACTTATTATCTTCAATCTCTTATTGTTTTAATCTAAAAATAATAAAATCTTGATTTACGTAAATAATAATAAGCAAAGTATGAATTTCATTTTCTGCGTCTGAATCTTCTTTTAGTATTATTTAAATTGCGATACTTGAATCAAATTGAAATCGATTATAGTTTTCTTCCCTGAACTGGTATACGCCTTGAATTGCCACGATCGTTTCCAAATCATTACCTTGTATTGAATTAAATGGCATGGTACGATAGTGATAAGCAATCAGTATATCCAGCCATTACGTAACCAATCGATACACACCTCTGATCAATGAATATCGCCATGAGCGGTTCAGAGGGAGTTTAACAATTGCTGATGATAATCCATGCCTACATAAAATATCTCTTCTCCTTTTACATAACGACGACAAAAACTCCATCTTCTCTTGACGTATGCAAAGCGGATGAAAAATCTGTCTCGACGATGTTTGTATAATTTATATCTAAACGAGATCCTAACAGCAAAATTATTTGAGGAATTCGAAAGTAAACTATAGTTGGCATTGACAATTCTGTATCATCCATTAGAATATGAATGGAAACTTTTAATGAGATGATTTAGTAACATTAAATGTGCGTAGAATTATATTTGATAAAATTAAACTCCAAGCATAAGCAACTATTTCGTAGCAGACAACCACATTGAGTTTTATTGCATCAGTTAGCTACATATTGGAGTTGATTACAAATGGAATTTTGAGATCATAAATTTGCATAATTGAAACAACAAGGCATATAATTGTTTTTTACTATTTATGCTAATAATTCAAGTAAAAATAATATTTCAGTCTTCGTTAGCTTAAAATTTGAAATTGGTGGAACAACAATATCCCACAAGATTTTAATTAAGGTAATTTGGTATCAGATAATCACGCCATTCTTCTTATAGAATCTCATCTAGATAAACGTCTACATTGATCATGAAAAAAGTCACTAATTGACCAGTAATGTATAGTCCCTGCATTGTTCATTTAATGCTTGCCAACCTTAATTCGTAAAATGTGATACAGCATTGTTTCGTCACCAACAAAGTTATCGATAAAGATCTATAATGTAATTTCTAATGTAACAGATACATGATACAGTTAATTTTGTTTGAATAACTTTCTATGAATTTCTCCACATGCTAATTCATTAATTATTTTTAATTTGGTAGCAGTTATATTCGACATAATATCTATTGATCGTATGTGAATATAAATGCACGCGATCCCTTAAGCTAATACGTACTAATTAATTGTAATAAACCATCCAACTTTAACATCAATTTCAATAAATTATATTAAATAAATAACCAGGCAGCCATAGTTTTGTAATTTAATATCACCTTTTTAAACCAATATTTATTTCCTTCATATTTACACACTTTGAACCTTATCTTCAGAATATTTGACGACCTTTTAGAAAGTTTGAGACTATCCCAGCATGTTTTAGACTATTATAGAATATTCTAAAGCATTTCAGTAAGTTCCCAAACTCAATTTCCTGTCAGGTCGTGCACTCGATAGCAGACATTGAAAAATGAAGGAGCATATAACCAACAAATTGCACTGTTTATAAAATTAAATATACTATAATAAATATATTTCTGTAGTGTACTTCGAGATTTGAAATAAGAGAAGTTGTTTTTTAATGATTTAAAATTACTTATAGAATGTGACAATCAAATCGGTAAATAGATAAAAAAATAATCCCTAACTTAAAAAATATTGCTGATTAGCTAAATATATCGAAAATATCACTTCGAAGGAATTTACGAAAGTGCTTACATAATGTATATGTTATCGCGCGCGTTATCAATTAACCGCGTTAAGTCTAATCCGTTCGCTGGAAAGTAATGAAATTCCTATTTGTTGCAACCTATTAACCTTTTATTAACCTTGCAACGTGGCGTGGGATATCGATTTCCCGATGACATAATCAAATTTCATCGGCCAAACGGATTAACCATCGTCCTAGAAACGATCGGCTACACTTGTAACGCCCCTGCCTCCCATTCACTCAAACAATAAACAATTATAATTTTAATTCACAGTTTATCCTGTCCCGCCGCACGTCTATAAACCACGTCATCCGCGCGAGAGCAAAATTTCAGCTGTTGCTCCGAGCTAACTTTAACCAGCAGCAGTGGCGGCGCAATCCGCCTGACGGACGCCCGGCTGCTGCGTGATTTCTCTCTCACTCTGCGCGCGTTTCGCAATTCCGATACTGAAAATCGCTCTCGCTCGAACGTCTCGCCTCTCTCTCTCTCTCTCGTTTCCATGTTAGATCGGCGATAAGGAAGCGCGGCACTACACGTGTATATTATAATACGCGTCGTCGCGCCGCCATGACGCCCCCCGCGCCCGCGCAGGACACCGAAATGTAGGCCGCGCTATGGACGCGCGCGCGGGGGAGAGACTATCCCCGTGTATATAGCTTCTCTTTCGCTCTTGCAGTCGCGCGCGTGCGGCCCTGACCGAATTGCGTTCCCGTCGAAACGAGCCGCCGACGCCGTCGTCGTCGTTTTCTCTCCTCCCAGAGCCCCTTTCGCACTTTGGCCGCGCGCGCTGTATTTGGCTGTGTGTCTGTGTGTAGTGCGCATGCACGTGGGGGCGTCGAGGTTATGTGGGTATAGAGAGTGAGAGAGATGCTGGTTAATGAAAGTGCGGTGACGATGGCGAGCGTTTATTGCGTTGCGATAATGCGCTGCGACGATGATGTGTTGCTTTTTTGGCTGAAGATTGTAACGTAATTCTGGCGATGTGGAGCACTTTTTGCTCGTGGAGAGGAGGAGAGTCGACGTGGAGCATGCAGCGGGAGTTTCGAGATTGATCTATATGGCGTGGAAGGTTTCGCGTCTTTTTTATGTGCGTACACTCACAAACATGGAATCTACATTCAAAAGGAATCTGCTTGTCTGTAGTCAAATTTCTTCTTATTAAGGCCATGTGAAACTGTGAATTTCAATATTTTTTAAATCAATATTCAAGCGCCTATTCGGAAAAAAAATTCTGTCAAGCGCTCCGTACCCATAAAC
>JAPYZP010000329.1:0-27626 GCA_030522985.1 Torymus sinensis | reverse complement strand
CAATTGTGGCAGTGTGCAATTGATTTATTCTGTAAATATATTTATGCTTTTTCGTATTCTGTTAATCACGCTTTCGGTTTTAAATCCTGTATGACAGGCATGCTTCTATTAATGAGGCATGTGTTTTCTATTTGTAATTTTCTGAAGGGTAAGGCATCTAACTTACAGCCTTTCGAAATATCTAGACCCACCCCTTAATTGTAGTAATTACCTCCGAACTACTTCAATAAGTCTTAAAAAGTCCCGATATTGTTAAAAAATTTATTAAATCGACTTCTTATTTCTTATGTGTTTTATGTGCTCTCAGTGTGCGTGGGCAGAAGTATCTCTACAAAGTTTATCGCTAATATTTCTTTAATTCAGTCGTTCACTCATTTTCTTTATGACTGCATTGGAATCTTTATTATAAAATCTTCAATATGATAAACTATTTATTTATAATGGAATCAATCAAAATAAGTATTTTGTCTTCATTTAAAATAAATAACTTTAAAATCCACTGATAAATATTGTATAACAATGTTATACAAAAAAAATAAATTTTTAAAAATTTATAATTTTAAAATTGTATATTATTATTATTTTGCATTTTTTCAATTATTTGTAAAAAATAGAAAAAAAAATTTGTTCTTTAATATACGGTTGTTTACATATTATTCTGGCGTTACTAAAACGTAAGAACCACAGAGATTTGCACAGCATTTCAATTTCAATTATTTTATGGCTTTCAATTTGCTTGTGACGTCACGTACGGACATACCAGGTTAAGAAGATATTCAAACATTTTTAGTTAAAACCGTAATAATAAAGAATCATTTGATTGTTTAAAGCTTTTAACCATAAAATTTAATATTCTTAAATATTATTACTGAGCTTAATACACGTAAATAAAAATATAAAAGTTTATTCTTTTCAATTAATCAATAACTGTATTTCTAAATTTTAATTTTAAACTCCTATAAACAAGAAGCAATAAAGCGCTTAAGGCGCGCTTGATCTTGCTAGTACTTATATAATAATGAAGATGTAAAAATGCCTGTATTTTTTTTTTTTTTTTGACTCAATGGAATCAAAATATTTAGCGTTTTTTTAAGGAAAGATTTATCATATATACACAAAATAGAAGTTTTGTTTTTATTACAAAAACTTATATGTATATAATGAAACTGTGTTTAATAACGTAAATATTTTGGATATTATTGGATATTTCAATTAAAATTTATAAAAACATGATTTTTTCATAAATTCAGAGAACAATATATGAGCACACTGAGAGAAAAGTAAGCCTGCAATAGCGGTGAATACTTCTGTGGGTTCAGCCTTACACCACCACATAGTAGATTTAGCCGTAGACTCCGGAAGTTTCTATCGGAGTGTCGAGCAAAACAAGAGAAAATAAGGTCACGTGACCTATGGTGCGGGTGCGTGACTTTGTTTACAAAGCTAAAACTGTCTTGCAATGCAGCTAAGGCAGATTCAGCGTTAAATCATTTCCTTTAGTTGTAAGGCTAAAACTGCCGGAGTCTTCGGTCAATCCGGCGTTACTTTTCTCTCAGTGCAATTCTCTCAGATATTCAGCTATCTAAGTCAAGCAGATATTTATAAAATTCACTTCTAGTAATATCTACCACTACATAAAACTCACTTTTAAACAAGGATAAGCTCATGGAATATCAGAAAAGGCCTGCATTTAGACATTTTCTCCGAGTGCTGGAAACGTCGTTAAAAAAGCTTTTTGCTAAATGATATACCAATTTTTTGTAATATATATATGTATATGTAAGGTTTGATCAGAAAGTATATAGAGAACCCTCATCCACACTCTATTTTCTTTCAAAAAACATTTTTGAAACTCATGGAAACTTGAAAGACATGAAGAAAGATAGCGGGTTCCCAAAAGTCAAAAGTTTCATGGATTTCCTCATATAATATCTCATATTCTTATAAAAATTTATTGAAATCTAAAAAATTAATTAATACGAATAATATTACTTTGAATGCTCATAAAAACTTCTAATATCACAATTTATCTAACTTTGATTTTGAGAATTCACGAATCACGTAACAATAAATTCGCAATAATAAGTCTAATAAT
The DNA here is from genome assembly GCA_030522985.1 of Torymus sinensis. Classification (NCBI taxonomy): domain Eukaryota; kingdom Metazoa; phylum Arthropoda; class Insecta; order Hymenoptera; family Torymidae; genus Torymus; species Torymus sinensis. The sequence goes on along the minus strand of JAPYZP010000329.1, from coordinate 25,531 downwards.
AAGGAAAAGCTGATCCTGCGAAATTCTAACAATAATACGTTCCAGACATTGTAAATTAAATATCATTGATTTAAGCTTGAATATTGAGATGTAGTAGATGCATTTACTCTCCACTACATGACATACTCGTGGCCATGCAGATACATATATGCAGGTACTACTTTCGATTATAATTGAATTAATTTTAGTCCTTTATGAAAATTTATGAAGAAATACTCTGTTAAAATTGTTAAAATGTTGTACTGCAATAGGATTAGCAGGTATCGATATTTGTTTGTTGTGTATAATAAAGGCATTGATCATAAACCTCATTGCAACGTATTTTTCTTTCTTCTTTATTTTACGATCGTAAACTTACAAACAGTATAAAAATAACTATAACGAAGTAATCTCAATTATCCATTAATATTTAAAGAGAAAAGGACGATAGCTTTCTTTCCTCGTACATCTCAGTTTTCCTTTCTTGAAAGTAGAGTTACATCTTAAATATAGAATACAATAATATATATCTATATATATGTATATATTTATATGTACAAAATGGATCATCATAAGTCGAATACAATTATAAGTTAAATATACGTACTACTCAAAAGATGTTGAGCTGTATACAATAAGAATAATAATAATATTAAAAATTAATTAAAAAAATAAAAATAAAACTTAATAATTCCATCCTCATCACTATTACAACGATCACCGATACGTTGACGTGTTGACGTCGCAATACAAAGTATTGACTTATGTATACAGATGATTTTCAATAATATCCGACGTCTTACTTTCTCTCATTTACAAACTAAAGTTAAAAAGAAGAAATTATAATTTTGATAATTTTGTCAGACCATAGATTATGCTTAAAAATACATAAAATAAAACGTAGTTACAAGAAAATAATCCACAATCTCCGATTAAATCGCCAACCGCTTTCATAAAAATAAGTACGCATATGTATATAAATAAAGTGTACAAGTGTAATAATAGACTCTCGGGGGATGCTGGCTGGTGTGCTTATATATAAGTCATGGAAAATGCTTCTGTGCGTCCTTCTTCTATTTGCCACTATTTGCAGGGATATATGAATATTAATTAATTTAATATGTTGCAACGTGATATAATTGTGTACATTATTTAAAGCATCATTGATAATTAATTATCAAGTCATATTTATGTAATATCAAAACAAAATAATTACAAAGTGAATAAAAAGAATTACAAAGTTTACTTGTAAGAAATATTACATAAATAAATTTTATGCATTAAGAAATATTACATAAATAAATTTTATGCATTATTTAAAATCAGTTCATTATTAAAAATTTCTCATATGTCAGATATATTACAACATAGCTTTAGGTCATTACATTTTATCACGAGCTAAGAAAATGGAATTCACAAAACTACTCTCTATTCAATTTGATATTTTCATTGAATATCAATGAATTATTTTCTCAATGATCTAAATTTACCACAAAGTTCCCTTTTTCTAGCTTGAACGTGATTCAATTTCTTTTTTACATACACAATATAGAAAATTAAATAGTGCGATTTCCAAATAGGACATTCGAGTGTCACTGCAAATCGTGGCAATTTTTTCGTACGAACCAGCGATTTTTCTCTTGCTTTTTATAGAAAGAAAATCTCTGGGGTTTGCGGCTTCGCGCACGTACACGTACGCACATAAGCGTGCACGTGAAAGCGAAACCACCACCGCGCGTACATGTATGTATCAGCCACCGACCGTTATAGAATGCCGTTTCGCTGGGTTTCGCTGGCATAATGTGCACCAATGAAAGTGAAGTGCGCACGCGTACTTTTAACTTGTCTCTGTCTTTGTCGCCAGTGTAAGAGTGAGCATATATTCATGCCGAGAGATTGTTTTTCGAACGTTTGAGGGCGATAATAGAACGTATTACACAGTGACCTGCAAGCATTATTAACTGAAGTTACGATGACATCGGAAAAGATTTTATAAAAAAAACTGAGATTATGAAGTTACACTTTTATACCCCTTTCGATGCGAATTTAAGGGGAATCTGGATAGGTATATTTACATCATTTTATCGTTTTTAACATAATTACTCAAAAATGATGATTTCTAAGTTATCCAAAAAAATTTTAATTTTACATTGCAAAAGGAGTAAAAGAAAGTATTGACTGCAGTAATTTTCATTTAACCTCTCTTGATAAAATAGTAAATTGTCACTATAATCATGCAATTCCGCTTCGATATTTCATTTCGTGAAAAACGAAAGTTTTTCATTATGATCATTCATCCGTACATATGTTTTATTTATTTCTATTAAATTCAGAAAAATTACAAGGTTTTACAGAAGCTGTACCAAGCAAACACACAGATATACACATGCGAACGTACACTTATACACGCTATACACATCGAATAAACTCACTTTGGCCTGTGTGGTTTTACGTAACAGCTGCATGATCAAATCTTTATACTCGCATCGATTCTCGCGCGCACACCTTCGAAAGAATGAGTAGATTAAAAGGTTGGGGATTCCCCGCGATGTTTCCGAGGTATAATGTGCACACTTTCCGAAGCGCCACTGATTTTTACACATATATGCAAAATGAATGGCTATCTCATGTTGGTCGGCGGTAGTGGCAAAGTTTACGTGACAGTTTGTCGTTTCTCATTTGGGATTCTCTGTCGTTCTTCACTTGTCATCAGGGTTGTCAGATGGCGATTTTTTGTCTCACTTACTCTCATAAAATGTGACGTCACTTACACGTGAGTGAAAAGGATAGAAGATCGACATCTGGTAACCCTGCTTGTCATCAAACCACCGCGAAATTTCACTCTCTCCGGAAGTATGCCTGCCGTCTGGTTCATTAGAAGTTAGGGAACTAAAGACTTTCGAAAGAACACGTAGATGACTTTTTGTTAACTACATTACAACATTGCGGTTCCAAAAACGCATGTAAAGCATGCTTAAAAATGCTTTTTGCGTTTTTACGGTTTCGGATCATTGAATCCCCGTACGACGTTTCTTAATACTTTTCGGGTTAACTGCGTTTTCCAGGGTTTGTTTTGATGATAGCTATTATTACAGTAACCATTACAAGACTGTGCTAGATCTTTCTTTACCGAAAATAAGAAGTTACCATTTTAATGCGCAGCAAAGGCACGGAAAATCGCTGCAATTTCAAATGAGTGCGTAAATGTTCCGTTATAGGCAGTGTACTCTATTAGAAGTATCGATTTGATGCTATGACTTTCTCAATAGTTATATATTTCGTTGTTCAACATCTTTGTTCCATCGTGAAACACATACATTTATGCAATATAAATTCTCGTTCCTTTGACTCGCAATCAAATAAGTTTATTCCTACCAATTTTGATCAAACACAACCATGTGACCATTTTCATATATATCGAAGCCGTGTGGCAAACAAATCAAGTATTTGATAATCTATAAAGGCCAAATGTATCGAAAAGTATAATGAATTATGAACTACAGGCCTAACAGTTAACAGATCGAACTCAATGAAGAATTTCGTCATGGTAATTGATCCTAGATAGTTGCATCGCACCAGTCTCTTCGTGCACTTTCATCCGTACTGAATGCCAATTGTAGATTTAAGAGAGAGTGCACTAGAGGGGTATAAGAAGAGAGAGGGACTAAGAGAAAGGGGGAGAAATCGGAGCAGAAACACAGGGGGTGATTGGTCGATTAATCGACTCGCCAAAATGGTTTTACTTTTAGTGATATTTTTATTCATTTGCCATATGCTAGAAACGAGAATTCTCCACGCTCTGATAATTTTGTTTAGCTGAATTCTTTGTTTAACCTTAGCAATGCGCAAAAGATATGGAAATAAGTATAGTAATTCGTAGTGCAAAGAGTCAAAGCCCCAAGATTTGAAGAAATTTAAATTGACTACTTCAATGAATGAAGTCACGTTCCATGGTTATGAAGTAAATGATCTGTTAGAAATCATCAATGAACAATATGTATTTATGTTTATTTAAGTATTTTCAAGATGAATTTTTGCATAGCAACTATTAACAAATGTATTTTTAAAAGTTCCAACATCTGGATAAAATATAAGATTTGATTACTAAGACATTCCTCACAAAGACAAAAGGGTTAAAGTAATAATTAGAAAGGGAAAGCAAAAGAAGTTCACGTTCACTTAGCGTTCTCTGAGCAATTCGTGAGTCGAATCAAGAGTTGCCATTTAAACAACGTGCGAACGGTATCACGTTAATTTTTACAAGTTCCCGGCATTCGGTGGTGACATTAGCGCGTACGTGTGGTTCGAATTTCACTTTTCACGCCACTTCAGATCTACGACAATGTGGCATAGTCGCTTGAGAGAGTCAGAGATCGAAAGTTCGGACTGCGGTTTATGCGTTCGGAAATTTTCATCGCTCTCTTATGCATTAGCACTCCGGCCGCGTGAGTTCTGTTTTGTAGCGCGACAGTATCTCTGCGTGTACGTACACAGAAAGTTTATTTTGCTTTTCACTGCAGATAAGAGATTGTTGTTCAGGATTAAAATAGTGATCACTCGTTTAATAGCACCGCAAACCAGCAGACATAATAGAGAAAGAACGTACAATCGGATATAATACGCGTAGAGCATGAATGCATGAACTTCAAAATCCTTTTCTCGTGAATTTACCATTGTAGGTAATAAATGCAATTGAATACGCAATTTTAATGTCTTCGATTAAATTGTTTTTGCAGAATTAAAATTGCATTATATAAAAATTCAAAGTAAACTCCAATGATGATAGTTGACGAACATGAAACTGACAATCTAAAACAACTTTTTCCACTATGCTTCGAGTAAAAATTTTATATTGAAAAACTATTTTCTCGTAGAACAATGTAAGGATTGACTAACGCAGATTACATTGTCAATAGTATAATATCATTATCTCCGTTATGAAAGCCCGCAGCACCTATCAGTTTAGCATTTATCTATTCGCGCGTGAAGCCAGTGATAGAGACATAAATATTCGCTGGTTCATTCGTCTCTTTTAAATCGTCAGAATAAACAGGTCAAAGAGAAAAGCGCATAGGCCGCCGGATTCAACATTCAGTTGCACTGATCGTGAAGTAAATCGAGCTGCTCTAAGATATGATCAGGAGTATCGGGGGGAGGGGGGGAGCGATAGGTGAAAAGAGGCAGGCTAGCGGAGCTCGATAGAGTGACTCGATGACACCTCACACAGAATTTCCTCAGAAGTTGGCATTGTTACGGAGGAACTGATCGATCTGACCGATGGAAAGTCCAGCCGAGCTCTGCTGGGGTGACTGAGCCGCGATATAGTAGAAGTTCTGCGAATCCTTCTGGGGATCCTGCAGCAGCTGAATCCTCTGGTGGCCGGCCTGAGGCGCAGGCTGTTGTTGACGGCGCTGTTGCTGAGCGTAGAGCTGTTGGGACTGCTGCAGCAGTTGTTGCTGCTGCTTCCTGTAAATGGCCTCCTGGGGCTGGGCTTGCTGTCTGGGTGCCTGTTGTTGGGCGGGCTGGGGCACCGAGGCGGCCTGTCGATAGATTGGGCTTTGCTGAAGACCAACAAGCGGCTGCTGCTGGGTGGCTACGAATGGTTGGAGTTTGTGACTCAGGCTGAAATCGCCAAGTGTTTGTGGCAAGGTCTGATAGAGCTGAGTGTTGTACTGACCAGTCGTGGGATCATACACCAACTCGGATTGGTAGATGGGGTCGGGCCTAGAGGCCGAGGATGGGGCTGGGGCGGCAGCTGCTTTGACGTACTTAGGTGTTTGGACGACCTGGGGCCTAGGGCTAGGGCTGCCTACAGAGTTGACGTAGCGCTCGAGCTCGGCAGCGAAGTCTAGGTGCTGGCTTGGAGGTGTGGCCGTGGTAGTTGAATGCACGGGTGTGATCGTGCGGGGCGCGAACACGACGCCGGGTCTCTCGGTGCTGCTGGGAGAAACGTACTGGGCTGCCACCTGAGCAATGTGTGGCCGAGGGGTGATTGCAACGGATTGGGGACGAGTACGGGTTACCGCAGCACGGGAACTGGTTTCAATGGGTTGGTAGTAGGTGGAGGAGACGGTGGACTGGCGAACCGGCGCAGGGGTTGTGGGCGAATTATAGCGAGGTACGGACGCAGTCGAAGCGAGACGGTAAAGCGTTGGACTAGTCGTGGGTGCGGGTTGGTAAATCTGGGATGAGGGTTCGGCGGCTACGTTAGCATACTGGGGACGGCGAAAAGCCGAGGGACGAAGCTGCTGGGGCTTGGGACTTTCTTCTTCGAGCTCCTGGCTGGCGTCGTCGTCAAGCTGGTATTCCGTCTGGAAGTAGGTGGTGGGCGTCCTCTGGGTCGTCTGTGGGTAATTGGGTCGTTGAGTTGGGCGAGCAACTGGCCTCACCGCCGGGTAGTTTGCGGGTCCGGAGACGTCATCGGGCTCCTGCTTCTGAGCTCGTTCGTCGTCATCATCGTCTTTAGGAGCATTAGGATCGCAGGGGTTGCCGGATACGTAGGTGAACTCACGTTTGTTACCGTCAGGATCGACATATCCATACTTGCCACGTACTACACAGTCAGTGCCTCGGGTCTCCTCTTTGAAGGATCCATCCGCGGCTTCGTAGCCGAAGGTGAACGAGCCATCGTCGTTGACCTTGTTATAGTTACGAATAGTCTGGACTGGGGGAGGCTTGTTATTAGGCAAAGTATCTTTAGAGCGCGGTGAGGGAAGTGCTCTTGTACGTGGCTGATAGGCTACTTGAGAAGAATAATCTTCCTCTGCAGGTTGGGCCTCCTCATCTTCCTCGTAGTAGGCCTGAGGCTCCTGGACGCGGGGCCGCAGCTGGACTCTTCGTGCCTCGGCAAGAACCAGCAGGCATGCTGGAATCACCTGCAAGACAATCAGATATTAGGATTTTCGCTTTCTCTTATTAATTTAATGAACAGCTAACTGTATTAAGTACAAAGCACTCAAAAATAATTTTCATTCCCTCATGTCATTCACGACTTATGTACGGATATACTTTAGTTTATCCACATATAGTCTGTAGATCTAACAAGTAGCTTATACCTTTTTCTATAACCTCTTTCAATATCCATACTATTATCATCATATGATGCGAAAGCTTTGAACAGACTTATTAGTCCCTCCTATAATAAATCTAATTTAGTCTTTCCTACTCAATCGGACAAAGGACCGATTTTCTATCTCAGTAAAAGCACTTGTCTAAATTACACTATTCAAAATTTTTAATTTACTTCCGTTAAATTTTGTTATTATAATTCTGGAAAACATTTTTCGTGTATGAACAATAAAGAAGTACCTTTTAGTACTAAGTAACGATTACAATGCATTTATTAACCCGGTCCGGCACCTTGTAAATGACGGAAAATCGATTTTTTGCTACATAATTCAATAGAAAAATGCTTGTAAAATATGTCTCAACTAGTTTTAAGGGGCCAAGCCTTAGTTAAATGCTGAAAACATACAGTTTGCTTCAATTAGTCCAGTATGGTTCTTTTATTTATACATTCAATATTATCTATTGTAAAAACATGTAAAAATTAAGACTATAAGCTCTAAATGACTCCTCTATATTAAATTGTAAGTTTGTAATTTAAGATTGAGGAGTCTTTCAGGCCTTAAAATGTTGATTTTGATGTGTATTTTCAATAGGTAATATTGAATGTATGAATAAAAAATGATACTGCACTAATTAAAGCAAATCATGTGTTTTCAGCATCCAACTAAAGCTTAAGCATAATATATTTTTGTTCTAAAAATATAGACAAGACACTGATAAAGCTTTTCATTTCTTTTTTGTTCAAATGAAATTTTTCCTCTTGTATACATATTTTTATTTTTGTGTCATTTTAAGAGTTTTTAACAGGGTTTGGCCTTGTAGTACATTGCGCAACTGTAGGGAGGTAAGTTGTGCCAAAGGCGCCCTCATGACCTACTCCTGCATCATCATCATTCCTGCTCATCATCCTCGCTAGGAAAGTCAATTGTTCCCTTGTTGCACATAGTACATTTTTAATGAGTATAGGAATAGGACCTTTTTTGCATGAAAGGCGGATGGGGGATCGTGCATAGCGAGCCGTCATCTTTTACAAATAAAATAAGATGGTGAATTGTGTTATTATGTTAATCACTATTTTTTTATTAAATATTTGAGTTGGAATAATTATTTAATTTTATTTGTGATTTTAATGTTATATCTTGATTTTTATGTTATCGGTACCCATAAACAAAAAGATTAGAGTAATAAGAGGTGAAGTTCTCTTCATCCCCTGATGCAGCGGAAAAATTACTTTTCTCTCACTGCTCAATAGATGTTCAAAATGCTCGATTTCCCATTCGCCTTTGTAGGCAGAAAAAATAATTTACTCAAATAAATTTCATACGTATGTGAATCTAAAATGACATAAGATACCAACAATTTAAGACTTATCCCATTAATATCCATGAAGTTTCTGGACCTGTCGGATACGGTAAAGCCAAAATTTAGAAATGCCCATATCTTAGGATACAGTGGTTTAAAATTTTTTTTGGCTCATTTTATCACAAATTGAATATACTTTCAGGATATTACTTATACATATTGCTAATAATTGAAATTTATTTTTCGCATATTATTTTAAGAAGGAAAATTTAAAGGTGTCGGACCGCCTTAATAATCTTTATAATTTCTCTGAAGTTATAATAACGTAGGTACTGTATACAAAATCTTTTTGCAGGCAACGTTCTCATGACGAAAAATCGCAATAAACCATTCGGAAATATGAGTGCATAATGCCTTGTTAGAGGAAATTTCATTGTTCCGCAAAGATAAATGAGATCTTGCGTCGAACTTTCCAAGAGCGAGAATGCACAATTAAGACTATTCAGTGCTTGTGTGTACGCTCCACAATACGTCGTTACATTATATACATGTAATACAGTTAGTAGGAAGCAAAAAAGCGTTTACAGCGTCAAACGCCGTCATTAATTTTCGCAAGAGTAATTAACAGCACGATCCTGGAAATCGCCAGTACTTTGGCGACGTAGGAATCAAGCGTACACGCCTGTCGGTTACCCAACGACCATAAAAATTCACTTCTATTCATCTCTCACCATCACGATTGACTACCGATATCTTTCAAGCTCAAATATATAATATGGCGCCACGAAGAAAATGGCGTGCGATAGCCCATATGTTACGCACTCACGACACGTTTCTGCTTTTATATGTTGTCAGGACACACGCCTACTGCTCGCCTGCCAACTCGCACAATGTGCATAGATTGCGATATAATGACGTAGGTCGGTATTATTCGCTCCCGTTCCGTTCAAAATATTTCGATCTTGAAAATAGCAATGACATTACAATCGCTAATGAGCTTATGCTATTACAACTTTAAAAGAAATTTTCCTATGACCCACTTATGATTGAATATTTTTTCATTTAGTTACATTTTTGAATGTTTTAAAGATATTATTCATAACTTCTACATGTCTAGTTTAAGCTAGTAAGTCTCTTGAGTCATTTCGTTTAGACTTCAATAGTTAAGTCACACACATTATTCAAAAGGCTCATTAGTATAAAATCTATTGGAGAACACAAAATGCCGGTGTGCGGGAGATTGAGTTGAACTTCAACTCAATATCCCGCACACCATCATTTTGTTTTCTCTAATAGATTTTATATTAATTTGCCTTTTGAATAAAGTGTGTGACTTTTTAGAATGAGATTTATTCGCTGCTTCACTGGTTAACTGACATAGAGTCCTGAACAATAACGAACAAATACTTAAGTTAATCTATGAAATTCCATTGCGAGTTCATAAGGCGAAAACCAACTTTTGCTTTTATACTTTGCAGGATGAATAAGGGACTAATAACTTAATGGCTACCATTAACATATTTCCGTGTACCGGCAAATAAAAACTACTTTAAATAGTTAAATATTGAAAAAGACTGTAATATAAATTCAATCACATGTTTATCTAGAATTGTCTCTCTTTCTTTGAACGATGTGAACACAAATATCTAATATTCTCTTGAAATCACGCAATTTATTTTTTAACAATTGAATGAGGTATACGAATACTTTCATTTAATTATTCTTTCAAGTTATAGAACATTCAAACTCCGCAAATAATCTAGCACAGTCACGATAATTCGGTCCTATAAATAATCGATCGAACTTGACACAAAACGAAGCCGTCACTTCCCATACATTCCTTGTGCATTCTACGCTTCGCATTCCGACGTCAAAATCCATCGCGGCTATCGACTGGCTAGCAAGCCTGGGCTCTCGATTCTGCTCACCTCTCGCTCGTTCGCGAGGGCATAAATAAAGTTGCTGGTGAGCGCATTTATGCTCTAGCGCTCGGCACACGCCAGAGAGCGACTTTTCGCGCGAGAGTGAGAGTGTTTCGCGGATCGCTGAACCCGCTCGCCGCGCTCAGACCTACATAATGCCCGGCTGCGTTCCCGCTCGCTGCCGTGAAAACGAAACGTGAGAGCGTGAACCGCGCCCACACGAATCGGAAGTTCCGGCTCCCAAACAGCCTTGGACTGCAATGCGCACTCCGCTTATACGTTAATCGAAATTTGAATCGCGCTTGCCGATCTACTGTCGCGCGCCGCCTTCGGATATAGACTCGAGGATTTGCCGTATGCGAGGAAGTGATATAACACGGGCAGTCGTGACATTCATAGTATAGGTATACGCACATCGGATTTTGAGTTTCAGGAAATAGGAAGGTCGAGAGTGGATTATTGCTATAACGTTGCCTCGCTGCGAGGTATCAATATCGGCTTTGTTGCCTGTTGCGAGACGTAATGACGGCCGGGTTGTTGTTGCCCGCACACACTCACTTCTACAGATAAATGCCTTTTGAAAGTTCGTTACCATTTACAAGGATTATATACCAGTAGATTTTGAATAGATCGATACACAATCGTTGTTGCGTTTAAAATTGTTTCCAAGAAAGCACTAGAGAAGAAAGTGCTTCGGGGACGAAATTGAAATAAGTTATAAGTTATATCTCTCGGCACTTTACTTTTATTAATGTAAATAATAGACCTGCAGCATTTAACTGGGATTGCGAATCTCGTTTAATTAATAAAGTTGTTAATTATAGTTGAGTAGCGTTTACTAGCTCTAGTAATATATTGAAATTTCTACATGCATTCTATTTTTATATTGGTTTATATTAGCAGCGAGGAATTTTCTCGCACTTTCTTGGTGTGAGTACAGCAAAGGCCGAAGATTGGTCGCCATTATCGCATTTTTTTCCTTTCTGAATTGTAGACGCCTTTTATTGTATAAATTCCTCGTAATTAAGTATAATGAAATGTTTTAGGTAAAATAAAGCATGATACACAAAGTGAAATTGTAAAGATTCCGGAGGTTATGCAATTGGAAGATTGATGCAAAACCTGAATAAAAGTAAAGTGTATGAATTACGTGTAATAGTAATAAGTTTGCCAAAAAAGTGTTCAAGGCTGCACATTGTAATTAATGGCTTTGGGGGAAAGTATGTAATTGCATATAGTCGTACGAGAAGTCAGTTTTTTTTAAATAAGTAAGAGTATACATGTAATTTTGATTTTACTGTTAAATTCTTATATAATGGCTAATTTTATTACTGTTTTTAAAGTATATGTACAAGGATTAATCAAACGTTTTATTTAATTGAATTTGTCTGTCGCGAAAAAAATTGGACGTCATAGTTGGAAGTCAGAGACTAACGGATTCGCAATCTCATTCAGGCTCGGTTCCTTTAAGAACGCCGACTTGGCTACCAATACCACGCACACGCTCAACAGCACGTGCTAAAAAAATGCCAAACTCCCACGACCTGGAGTCCGACAGAGCGCGCTTGCGCGGGCGCTCGCAAAGGCCAATTATCGGCGTCAATCACGATCGTCGATCTCAATCCTTCGTATCGCCTCCACCGATCCCCTATATATAGTCGCCTGAACAGCAACAGGCCAATGCAGTACAACTGATAATGCCCTCATTTCCATTTCGAAACCGGCGACAATGAATGCACGCGACCTCTCGGTGGACAAAATCGACCGTCTCTCCTGCTCTGAAAAATGAAGGAGGCAAAGAAAGAGATGGAAAGAGAAAGAGATACTTCCGGTAAAATGGGCGACGACGCTGTGGGAACGCCCTGCTTGAGGGTTGCTTGCGTAACGCGCACGAGCGAGGCTGACCCGAATCCGCAAGCGAGTCGGCCTACCGTGAGATTCAGATTCAGAGCGTCGTAACTCGGGCCTCGGCGGCTGTGTGTTCAATGTTTGTGTAAGTGTACGTGAATATATGTGAACGTATGAATGTGCATACATCGGCTGGATCACCGCGAATTGAGTGTACGCTCTGCGAGTGAAAAATGTGCATAAGCTCGATAAATAAGGAACGGGAACTGTATATAAAAAACGCTTTGGTTTTTTCATTGCGGTGGCAACTTCAACTTTTACCTAGAGTCGATTACAGCGACCATGAAGATGACTAATTCACAAACGACTTGACGATGATACGGTTGGGGAAAGATAATGATTGTTTTGCGGAAAATTAAATTGATAGATTTTTTCTGCTTTGCCGCAGAGGAAGCGGAATCGTGAGAGTCCTAATCAACTTGAGAAGAAAGTCTTTTTGTCTGATGCAAGAAGCTATGCACAGTAGAAGCAACGAATATTCGTATACACTAAATATAAGATTTATCAACAAAATATTAATAACGTACAGGAAAAATATGTGTGATTTATCGCTATGAAGTATCTAAAAGCTCATATATTTTTAAATATTTATAATTAATTTAAATTTACATTTTTAGCTAGTACTGTGCAATTCAATATTATACATTTTTCAATTTTGTCTTTTAGCAAATATGGCTTACTTTTACTAAGACATACTGATGTAATAAAACATAGATACACATTATTGTCTACTAGGAAAGATATTTTCGAAATCTATACGCTTTTACCAAATGCTGCAGGGTATTAAAAATTGTTAGAAAATGTTATCTTATGATATTTATTTGTTAAGGATTTGATATGTTCTATTATATACCATATTTAATATTTCTAAGAAAACCATGATAAAATTACTTTATTACACCTCTGAACCTATATAATTACATTCGTATATGAATCTTTTAACCTATAATTTTGATATTTCTGGGTAATAAAGTTGCATTTCCGCAATGCTTTTTTTTTCAAAGAAATTCAAATAAAAATTCAGAAATGAATATATGTCGCGTTCATTTTTGCTAAAATACGGTATACGTCATCACAACGACGAAAATTTACGTAACACTTCGCTATTGAAAAAATCAATAGCTGCCGAAGCAGGCGCGAAAACGACAGGTTGTGATTCCTCCCACACTTTCGTGTATCGTGCACAACAAAAAATGAAATATCGCGCCTGGTACTTAAAGGTGGCCACAACCTATCGATAGGCGTCCGCACACGTAAGTATACACAAGGAGGCCGCCTCCGTTGCCAGCGATGCGAAATATCACCACAAGATTTTAGCGCGATTGCAACTGCTCCCGCGCGCGCGAGTGCCGACTCTCCACCAGCCCTCTCACTCTCTCTCACTCTCTCCCTCACTCTCTCTCCCTCACTCTTTCTCTTTCGTTCTCTCTCTCTCTCTCTCTCTCTCTCTCTCTCTCTCTCTCTCTCCCTCTCTCTCTCTCTCTCGCTCTCTCTCTCTCTCTCTCTCTCTCTCTCGATTCTCGCGAACAAGCACACACAAGCTAATAACTTTACGTCCTGGAAAATCGTGACGCTTAAGGCAGCGTATGTGCGCTGATCGCTTAGGAAAGCGAACTCGGTCTGGCTGAATGTTGCCGTTACCGTGATGCGGCATATGGCTAATAGTACACTGCCAGTCAAAAGTATTTGTAAGACTGAACTTTAGTTGGCTTTTACTCTAGATCTATCGTAGTCTGCTGCTATTGGATATTTGGAAAAAGTTCCTGAATAGCATATATTTATTACAAATTTCTTTTCATAAAGACTCAGTTTAAAATGTAAAATAAAATACAGAATAACTACCATAAAACTGTCTCTTTTTAATACTAACTGTGCAATTACTAATTCTAATTGTGAATATTTGTTATTCCTCCAAATAAATATTGTTATGCAATCTCAAATTGGAACTCTGAGAACTTTTCCACGTACATCTCAGTTTTTCATTCGAAAAAAATTTAGAGGCACACATCTACAACCATTTTTTCTCGTTCCATAAGTTAATCCACGAAAACAGTCTTGTGACATTGTTTTAACCGCACATCAATTTTTCTGATGGAAATTTAACATGATAAATATGAACGAAAAACAGCTACTGATGATTAGTCAATATTAAGATTCCAAAGGCGCGAAAATAATTTACAAAACATCAACATTGATGTAAAAGAAAAACCAAATCACTAATTTATGTAATTTTTATGGCTTATTAATTGTTATTATAGAAATAGTTTGTATAAAGTTTATCTTATATCGGTCTGTCTTTATTTATACAAAATGATATTTACGTGAAAAAGTAAAACTTCTTTCAATGGCATTCAACATATTTAAAAATAAACACTTCATCATGTGAGAATAAGTAAAAATCTGGTAATAGAATACCAAGATTTGGTTATGAAACAAAAGAAAATCGATCAATTGAACAAACATAATTCTATTGTGAATACAGCATCGATAAAAGGAAGAAAAAGCTTTGTCCAGTTGAAATTACCCATCCATATCTATAATTTCATATATACACATGTACTGAAAATAAATTGTATTTTGTTAACCTACACATATATAGAAAGATGCTAATAGAGAACTTCTCTAGAGAAACGAAAACTACCTATAATGTTGCTGCAATTCGATCAAGAACGATGTTACATAATTAATTAACTCTAACTGAATATTATATAGTCAATGTAACTTTATGACATATTTAATACGCAAACTTGAAATCGGTAAAATACTTTTAAATGGTAGTGTAAAATGCTTCTAGTGAGAGGCACAAGCCCAACTACAGTGCGCGCAATGCCGCAAGTCGCGCAAGGAATATAGAGGGTATACAGAGTTTCAGACATGCACACACGCGCGCGCGCGCACACACACACACACACACACACGTATACCCGTTTGAATGTGTATGTATGTATGTGGAGGGGGGAGGGGTCTATGCACCACGCCACCACGCCTAGAAGGCTCTAATGGCTGTAGGTACGTAAGATTGGAGAGCAAGAGAGTGAGTTGAGCAGCTCTGGCTGTACCGAGTATGGTATAGCTACCGATCAGACACTATGTATACACGAGGCGCTGCGCGCGGCGAAAAATATATAGAGACTGCGTTATAGAGCAAGACGCAAATTAATTGACAGTGCTGGACTTTTACAGCTATAGGAACGTAATTACATGAAGCTGATTGGACGTGTTGTGTATTGTGTGTTTCGATTTTTTCGAGTTTCTTTGAATAGGAGATAGCGGCGCATAATTACGTATTTTTACTATTGATAAGAGGGTAATTTTCATTAAGAAACTTGTTAGTGCTTTGATGAACGCCCTTTTTTATATGTTCTTATCAGAATATGAATATTTTCTATTTATTTATCAATCTTAACTAAAACTATTTGATTAAAGTTAATAGTCAATTTGATTAACGCTATTTGACTAAGCTTTGATTTAAATAAATATTAAAATGATATTTAGAAGTCATTAGTGACTTGGATGGTTATTTCACTATATAAACATTGCAGATTGACAAGCCCATGTGGCGTATACTGTACTACTTTTATTCTCATCAATCTCGATCTATCAATATACGTATTGTATACGTGTATGCAAAGAAAATTATGTATACTGAGTATTTTTTACGTGCATTCCTTTCTACGTTTTATGTGATATATTATATTTTCAGAGAAATAAACAGACTTTAATTTTATACAGTTTTGGAATGAGCTTGTTTCCAGCGTTCACAATTGTATGTCACGAATTATTATCCCTTATATAATTATCATAATTTCTACTTGTTTCGCCGCGATCATTCTTACATATATTTATTGATTTCTAATTTCTGTTGTTGTCTTATAATACCAAATGAATTTCATTGTAGCAATCAGAGTGCACGAGTATATCGGACTCTTGCTCTTCGATACATCTAGATTAGTTTGTATCCACAATAGTAAAATGCTTTTACTTGAGTCAGACTCTTTATTTTTGTTCTTAAAGTTAAATTTAATTGATCGCTATTTTCAAAGAATAAATCAAATTTTATTGGCTCCACCAATTTTCAAATTTATATGAGAGTAACATTAAGAAAATTTATATAAAATGAATGTGTATATGTAAAAAAAATAATTTAAAAAGTTAGGAATACTATAAATACAAAAACTTTCTTTAGTTTTGTGGATCGTTTAAATGTCGGCGACTTATAAAAGTATTGTAAGGTAGAAAATGGACAGACAAAACACGGTATATCTGAATAAATAAAACAAAAATTTGTATCCTTAATATACAGATATTCGTTCATTCGAAATTTACGACCTGTTTGTATATGGATTTTCTAAAATTCATTAAATGAAAGTAATTATAAATAATACTATTCAAAGTATCAGGAAATCGGTCGGTCAACGATTTCAATTTTCTATCAGATCAAAGTCCGAATTTCTGATAATTCCATTTAAATTCAAACTCTCTTCCTCAATTAGATACGCGCTCAAAGTTTTTATAACCTCAACTTATCTGAAAGACTTTCTCTGTAATTTTTACAACCCTGTATAAAAGCTTATCGAGTCCAGCCAACAAAAGCTGTCACCTTGAAATTAACAAATGCATAACTTTTGCTATCTGGGATCGAATGTCGCTAGACGTGCCTATTAATAAGAAAAGTGAAACCCACGACGCTGCAGGTTTCCTTACTAATTATTCGATAACGGTATTTTTCACATATATATATATTTCAAGAGGGTCTTTCCACGCTCAATTAGCGCTAATTCCCTTTCCATACTAGGAGAAACGCGCACGCACACATACGATTTAATATTCGCGCTCGAGTAACGGCAGTAGGGCGCATGATTCTGCTGGCTGGCTCGCTCGTTTAGTTCTATGTACGCGGCGCGAGACAACCTTGTCTAGGGGGGAGAGAGTAATGACCTTCGCGAAATCAAGGATTATAAGGCGAGCGCGCGTGCGCGCGAATAGACTTTAAATTACGTTGCGCATGCGGAAGTAGTTGCGCGCGAATGGAAATCGCGAGTGCGATTCTTTTTTCCGGTCCGCTCTTTTCTTATTTGCCGCCGCAACCGCGCACGGTCATTCTCCTCGTTCGCGTTCTTAAAAACGATTTGGCCGATCGCGAGCATCGGCGAGGGAAAGCGACTAGCGAGCGGGCTTTCGATTTCTTCGATGACTCTTATGTAGAGTGAGCGTTCAGCTGACGCGCACGTTATTATATTGTATTATATTGCAGATAGATAGAGATAGAGAGAACGAGAGAGCAAGAGAGAGAGAGAGAGAGAGAGAGAGAGAGAGAGAGAGAGAGAGAGAGAGAGAGAGAGAGAGAGAGAGAGAGAGAGCTGAAAAGGTAAGTGGTCTATTATTAATGAGATTGAGTAATAACAAAAGCTATTTGGTACATATTTTAATACATAGACTAACTTTTTTGTAAACATATAGGCTTTTTTTACTATCACCTACAAATCAAAGAATATGCTGGAAATTTCGACATTCTTTTTAGCACCCACCCCCTTTCCCCCTAGGGGGATTTAATAAATGACGTATAAAAGATTTTTCAAACTTTGAACCTTTAGAAAGCCCGTGGGGTGCAAACACTCCAGCGATTTTTTTATTTTTCATCATTTTCACTATTCAATTTAATTAAAGAGGCTCTGAAGAGAACTCCATAATTTTTTGAAGATAAAACATTGAACTTCCAATTCGTAAAGAAAGTTTAAACTTTCTGGGTTATGTCAATAAATTGCCATCAACCTGATTGAAAAATGTGTAATTTTTGAAAACTGTTTACTTAAGGAGGGCGTCAAATTTATGCATCTCAATATTTGAGAAAGAATAACAATGATATCTTTCGCAACAACATAATTCCGTACGTTTTGAAAAAGTTATATACTGCGGTTACATTCTAAATGCATTTAATTTATATTAACTGCGTAAAATTTATATTAACTGTCATATTTCCTAATATATAATTAATTGATAAAATAGCATCATCATAAACGTTTTGCTTTAAAGTGAATTTATATCAAAAACGATTTTAGAATCGTTGCGCAAGTCTACAATAGGTTAAAAATTCTAGTCATTATGAGGTTTAAAGACCCTTGACACCAAAGAATGAAGTAACAAAAAGAAATAAATAAAACCAGCAGAGAATAGCACTTTTACATTGCAAATTGAAATCTTAGGTATTGAACTTTTTTTTTAAAATAACTACTAGGCTATACGCGCCTGCATACAAAGGCGTCTCTTACTCTTTCAAGGAGTGTCGAAAGTAAGAGATTATTCATGAGTTGAGAGAAAAACCACAATGTTTCCTTGTACGCATTATTATACTATGGATTAGTAAAGAAAATGAATAGAAAAATGGTAACTGAGAAAAATTAGATATACGCGAAAAATGAAATATGATATGAAATTTAAAGGCAAATATTTTACAACAATTCAAAATAAATAATGTGTATCGTCTGTTTGGATAAAAATGGTTTCGATCCCAAGTTCTCAATCGATTACAACAATAATAGATTGCTTAAAGGGCTCATAGCTCTTGAAACCAATACATTCAAAACTCTCTTCAGAATCATGTGGTAAAGCACTTTTGCACATATAAGACTCGTAGGATCATTCCAGCTATCTAGAGAAAAATTCGGTACGTATGGGTGCATAAATTATTTATGTGTATAGCCTACTGTTAGGAAAGTAGCCTCTAATTATATAATGGTATTGCCTTTAATTTTAATTGATGATTTTTCAATTTTCACGTTTAACCCCAGCTAGCCCCCTTAAGACAGTTTTAAAAAGTTACTTTGGTTTTAATATAATTATATTTTCAGTTAAAATTGTTATACATTCACAGTTGAATCAAGCTACTTAACATGATGCATATAAAAACTTTTCAAATTTCTTGGAATGAAAATTAGCTAATTAAAAATTAAATTACTTTTACGACTATTGAGAACTAAGTTGGAGTGCATGAGTTCGAAGACACGATGAAAATAAAAGCCAATTCAACCTCTGGTTATTTAACTGAAAAATTGAAAACAGCGATGCTCTAACTAAAAGTGCAGATCACAGAAAAATCGGAATTCAACGCGCGACAAAAGAATAAGGTTTTTGTTCTGTCGGAGAAAAACAAAGAAATACTTCCAATGTTGGGAGACTTCAGAATTTAAGTCTCTGCAAATCCGTAGCTGTAGTCATTCCTCCCGTGAGAGGCGACGCAGTGCACGGATAATAAGCCAGAGAAATACCATTTCACTCATTGTGAAGAGTCAAGCAGAAGAAAGAGAGAGAAAAAGGAGAGACAGACTGGGAGTGAGAAATTCCAGTACAGGTACCTCCTCGCGAGAAAGTTGTCGATCTTTCGTCGCGTGCGCTCATAATGCGATTTCCCAGGACGATTGCCGTCTCGCGCCTTAACCTCCGAGTTCCTGCGCTCGCGCGTGCGTATGCCTTAATTCGCGTGAATAGGAAAGACCGCGCGTGGAGCATCCGATCAGTGTACTCTCATTCTCTCCACACTTTCGCTCTCCGTTGTCGCTGAGTGAAGTATTTTCGCTTAAGCTTCCGTTATCTTTTCTCGACTCAGCGGGCTTTTCCGCGTGTTCTATACAGAGACGAGCTCGTTGATGAGTAGTGAAAGCATTGCGAGAAAAGAATAGAAAATGATTTATGGGCGATGACACAAATGCGTTAAATACGCACATTTGAGAATGCATGATGAATTGTCGGTATTGCATAGTTGAATAAATTTGTTGACATCTTATGCACTCACTTTATAAATGATTGTTGTTTGCCTTAATTAGCCGGCGCACATGTATACATTAAAATCTTCATTTGGCCTTTGTCATAAATTATCAAATTAATTAGTCAATTTGTAAACAATTACACTTTATAACACGATGAGATGTCTAATTATGGGATAACAAAGTAAATATCACTTATATTAAATTAAAAATTTTAAACGAATTTTGTACAATATTAATTATTTTAACAACTCTTACAAAAATATTAAACCTATATTGATCTTGATCATTTTTTAGAAAATTTATTATTTACACATATAATATGGAAATAGGTTTGAGTCAATTTCACTACCGCAAGACCGGAAGACACAAGATGGTGTGTACGTATGATTAGGGTGTGTCGCGTGACTGAGGTGTGTTTGTATGTATGCGTTGTATGTGTGTAGGGGCGCTAAATTTAAGTAGATTAATCAACACCACTTGAATTTAAATGTCTTAACACATTATATAGGGGAATTTTTAAGCAAAAATTGAAGTCAATTTTAGAACAATAAAATTTGGTTTTCGTTTTGAGCAAAACATGTTATCTGAAAGAATTTAGATCAAGAAAAGTCACGCGTTACGTACAACATAACGACACGTTCACTTGACGTTGTGTCGTGGCGGTAAACAGAATTCCTGAGCGGTGCCTAATTAGGGCCGAATTAGATGTAGAAAACGAACGCCGTTCACGCCTCTTAACGAGAGCGAGAGCGCACGCAGTTCAAGAAAATAATCGGAATGCGGCTGCTGTTTTGGAGTATATATGCCCTTGTATGATCCTCGAATTTACTTCGAATACTCTCTTTTCTTCCACTTCGCCTATTGTCTTTTTCTACCTAAAGAAAGTTTGGTCGGCGTTAATGCGATTGTTGCAGATATTTTTATTATTTTCGACGCGAGGTGGTCGTTCGACCTCGCATTTATGAGTCACTTTTCCAAGAAAGTAACTAACAAGCGCCTCAGTTTTGCACTTATTTGTGGTACATGCAGTGATGCAATGCATACGTCCGACAGTTGGAGAGCTATATTTTCGTCCGTGAAAATATCGTTTGGCGTTTAAGCCAACGGGGAAAAGTGTATGCTGTGAGGAATATTTTTATCGAAAAGCCGTTGAGGTGATTGCTTGAAAGTATGCCGTTCTGCACATACTGAATATCATATTCACGATATGTATATATAACCAATAGAGACGAACGAATTTCTATAATTGGACAATTTCCGTAAACAAAAGATAAAATCTCAATTTTGTTCTTAATACAATTAATAGTTATTAGAAAGGAGAATGTCCATGGGGTGTTAATTTAATTATTATTGAAAATGCAATATGTAAAATCACTATCACTTAGAAACTAAAAAACTAAGAAATTTGAAAAAGGAATTGATCAGGTTACTAAATCGGGAATGTTACAAAAACATTGATGGAAAATCAACATTTGTCGAAACTCGAGTTAGACTGCTTCTATATATTTAGTATACAGACAAATTTCAATTAATCATTTTAGTAACTTTCCCACTTACAAATTATAGTAAACTGACCAATTTTTTGTCTAAACTTCGTATTTTCGTATACCTTAAATTATGATGTAAAGAAAACGAAGGTGTGTTACCGCGCAGCCTATCCGGAGAATCACTCATATATGCTCTTCCAAAACGACACCATAACGTTTTATTAACCAATAAGAATGTTGAACAAGATATTTACATTTTCAGGTTTATACGGACCATTTTGTTAATATTGACATTTGCACATACTTCCTTCCATTTCTACACTAAATTTGAGCAATTTCGCACTCAATTTCGCATTTTGAGACACGGAAAGTACTTTCTGCGTGTCCGTTTTTTATTCCCATTACAAAAAAACATTCCCATTAACAAAAACTGCACCGCAAATTTTCACAATAGATTGTAAATAAAGCACTTCCATGTTACAATATGGAATCGTTTTCGAAGGCGCAGAACGAGTCGAAAATGGAGCTGCATTCTGAACATACCTTACTTTCTTTACATCATGCTTTAAATGACGGGATAGGTTTTATAGGTTGCACTTTTCAAATTAAGGCAATGCAAGGCCCCACAATTACCGACGATTGCAGGACCCGTTTATCTCATTCAATTTGAATTTCGACAAAAAATCTCTCTGAGAAAAATGTTCTAGTAAAATTTAGTATAAACGTAAAAAATAGTAGGCACCTAGGGAGGAAAAACTTGTGTGAATGGCAACCCGAGCCGAAGGCGAAGGTGGCAAACACGAGATGTGGGCTGGCCAATTTTACTCCCATGGAGCATATACTATTTTTCACCATACCCAGGCCGAAAATACTACATTCGCGTTTTTGAGCCTGGCGGGAATGTGATACTTTCGGCCCGGTGTGAGGAAAAATTAATATATTTTGTAGCAACGATCGGACCAACTGCAGTATTAATTTTTGCTATCCAACATAATAGTAATTTTTATGACCATGGTCAAATTTCAAAAAATTAATTTCTTTTTCATTATTTTGTATTTACAGATCTATTGGTGGACTCTAATAATATGTTTAAGGTTATAAAAATAAATTAAATAAGAAATAAAGCACATGAGCTTGTTGAGTACAAAATTTAATTTAAAAAAAAAACTTATAATTAATTTGCATAATATAAAAATAAAATAATTGAGTTGAGGTTTTCGATGTTTTATGACTTAAAAGTACGACAAAGTGAAATTGTAAGAGAAATATAACCTCCAATTAACTTTTAGAAAAATCATTCCAAATATATCAATTATTTCTATTATTATAATAAAAATCCAGCATAATGCACGTTTGTCCATTCATTGCTAGAAAATGTAGTAATTTTTTCTTATGTTTATAGTAAATTTTCCTACAACATTTCTCTTAGTGGCGATATTTTCTTAAAATTCAAAATTGAATGAAAAAAACAGATCCCTGCTATCGTCGGTAACGGGTGGCACTCACTCATCGTCTTAAATAAAGACGTCGCAGAGATTCTTCTTTTTGTTTTTATATTTTAAGACAAATAACAATCTAATTATGAATCAAGGAGCGCGGGAGTGCTCCGAAGTCAAATATAGAAGATGCCTGATGGAGCGACCTGTGCTACTTATACAGTGAAATATGTATATGAGAAATTCAATGCGCCTATATACGTATTAGATTTGTTTGAACTATATAATATATTACTATTAATGGAAAGCAATTTCATTGCTCTACTCAAATCAAAATTATATATTCAAGAGAAATAAGAATTCTGTTATTACTGGTATATGGAAGAACAAGATTAGTTTAGTATCACTCTATTAGCGTCTTACTTATTGTAATATGTGTATTAACGAATACACGCAATGTACAAATATCGGATGCAATGGAATTTCAGCAATCTCGCTTCTTATTCAACAGACGATGAATCAAAACACTAATTGAATTACTGCGAGAATCGAAAGCAATTAACTTATAAAAAGCTGTTCTGTGCGGTTTCAACGACCCGAAATCCAATTAAATCTGATAGCATTGCCTTAATTTTATTGCCCATCTCGGGGTTTGTAAACAGTTAAGTACTTTTAAAAAAATTTAACGAAAAACTTCCCACGCAAAGCCAAGTGTACTCGAAGAGGAAACTCGGTTCCTCGGTAATGAGACACACTATACTCAATTAATGATCGTATACACACGCACACATTCGGCAATTAGTAGTTTTGATTTGAAAATTTTACAGCTATAGATATTTTTCCTTTGTCCTATGAGAAAAGCGAAATTTGCGACATACTTCTTCCTCGGAGAACAAGCGATGTATTACGCGCGAGTCAGCGAATGTTGTAACTACATTTGCGTGCAACGTAATGTATGCACAGTGATACGCATGTATATATGTGAGTAGGTACATACAGGTATCTGTGTATTGGCGCGCTCGCACTCTTGATCAATGTGCTCTGCCTTACTTGCGGAGAAAATGTATTATATCTTAGAATGGTACAGTAACAAAGGAGAGCTTACCTATGAAATATTCAAAAATAACGAAATATCAGTATCGCACTTTTCTAAGAAACTGAATTCGCTAATGAAAGTTAATCATAAAATAATGAAGCGATTGCCAATTCAAACGATAATGTTAAGCTAAATAATGTTTAATGGGCTAGCTTTTAAAGCCTCATAACATCCCAATAAATAAAACAAAAGCATTATTACAAATAAAAGCATTATCCTTTGATCTAGACTCCATGAAATAGTGAAATTTTCTATAAATCACAGAGCTAAACATAAAGTAGATAACTTGGGCGAGGTTATGCAAAACTTTTGAACGCCACTGTATACTCACACACATCTATGCATACACCGGCGTTTTATGTGGTCTATATACATATACAGAGAGGTTCGCCATTCAATGAGATAGTTCGTTGCTGGTTCCCACGGCGCACGACACTATAAACACCCACGAGGCAGCTCGCACGCATACACCCATTATCACGCGCACATGCGCGCGTATATGTGTATCGGTGCATAGGTACACGTACTCTTGGTCTATACACGCATACGTCTATGTGGTATATATGTATGAGTATGTGCGCGTAGAAGAGAGACTGGGAAAAATTCATGCGGGCAACAGCAAGCGCAATAAAGGCGCGAGAGTCGGTCGCGCGCACGAAGTTGCTGATCTCCACCCATATATAAATGGTCTATGTGTGTGTGTGTGTATGTGTGTGTGTGCGTGTGTGTGTATGTGTGTCTGTGTGTGTGTATGTGTGCCCGCGAGCCAGCCGATTTCCCAGAGCACTTAACGTGATCTGGGTGTTGAGTTTGCTTTATTGGCGTAGGCTCAACAATATATTTATTTAAAACTGTATCCTAGACGAACATTTTATAAACTTTAGAGTAAATAAATGACAAAGGGCCTTATGACACCTTTATTATTGAATTTTTCAATATTAAATAACTTTCTGTATTATCGATACATTCCCTCTAAAACAGACTATGTGTTGTTCAATTGAATATTCGGAGCGTGATTCTTATTATAGAAAATGACACATTAACGCAAGAGTACGTAATAATACGTTGTGCAATAATGGGAGAAAATGAGCTCTTTCAAGCGAGGGTGAGCTGTTCAGCAAAAGTCGGAGCTATTTTTCTTCGCGTCGTATAACATGTCGTATTTTTTTAACAAGGGCGTGATGATTGAGCCCTCTTTATGCAGGGAAGTTGGGTAGGTGATTGTACATTTCCAATCGTACACATCACAGTTAATAAATATTATTGAATACCACAAAGCTTCCTCTACGAGGAAAGAAAATGCTTTTATAGTAAAGTTAATAGTCTAAATATAATGTTGTTGGTTATTTTATCTTTTTGAAGGAATAAAACTCGTTAATATGAACTGGAGAACCTCGGAACAGTAACATAATAGTGCATAAATCTGTTAATTTAACTATCTGTTATTCTCTAATAACCTCATAAAAATAATGATAAATAATTTAACGAACATCGAATGATTATAAGATTTTAGATTCAACATTGCTTACGAAAAATATATTCAAATATTGAGTGTATTGTATGTGTGATA
>JAPYZP010000328.1:0-29171 GCA_030522985.1 Torymus sinensis | reverse complement strand
CCCTTCGAACCCAACAAATTTTATTTGAAACACTTTTTTCTTAGAGCAAATTATTAACCTGTTTTAGGGGGTGGTAAATTAAAATGGGACACCCTGTATATCAACAACAACAAAAAAATCAATGCGTCCGCGCGCTACTGCGGAATTTCCATAACGCGAGGGGCTTATAGCTACTTTCTCCCTCTTGCGCTACCTCCCCCGTGCCAATTACCGGCCGCATATAATACGCGTGGGGCGTGGTGTACAGGTGGCCGAGCCAATCGCCGATTATGTAGGCGACGTTGCGTTACGGAGGTTCTGCATATTACAGGCGGTATGATGGACGATTTGCTAAACATCGCATATCCTTATTTTCATTCGTATACATATTATATATAAATTTATTGTATTGATATAGGGACAAGGGGGCACCTTTTTTTTCTCCGAATCATTACGAACGTCGTGTATGATGCTGCAATGCAACGCGAATGCAGTTTTTACGAACCTTCTGATCATCATCGCCATGATATCAGTAATTTTAAGACTTGAAGCGTATAATATATATATATAGTATGATATCAACTTTGGATAACGAATGGAGAATGTAATTGAAGCGTGTGGAGAAGTATTGGAATTTAACGGAGAATTTTTTCCCCGAATTGGTGAAATTGCATATCGAAAGCTTATACGATTACATATCTAAAGAAATTTCATATCATTTATTTATTATATATATATATATATATATAAAAAATGCTATGGATTATCCATATTTATTTATATTCAAAAGTATTAAATATTTATATGTCTACAAAAATGAAGAATGAAATTTTTCTAAAAATCTCGAGTTAAATTCCGATAAATAGGTGTTAACGAAACGAAGGGATAAGTGATCCTCTGTACATTTCAGTAATAGTGAATAACAAAGCGCGACGCGGTATAGCCTGTGACATCTGTAAATCTCGTTTAATTAATTAATCCGAAGCATCGCGCACACAGGAAAAGTAGAAGCAGTAAAAAAGCATTAGATAATATTTTATCGATTTTACGGTAAAAAGAGCATAAATCCGCAATCAAAAAAAAAAGTGCAATCCCATAGTAGATCGCGTAGCGAGCGAGAAAGAGCGAGAGAACGAGAGGAAAGAAAGTGAGAGTCTGCGAGAGGTTGAAAGCAAGTGAGAAATGCGAGATAGACAAAAGTAAAATTAATATTTATGAGGGAGACGAGATAAGCATTTTCTCGACTACGTGTACAATTGTATAACCGAATACGGGGGTAAATGCCAAGGTAACCGAGACAACGACGAAATTAAATTTCGTTTGCCAAAGTATTAGTGTACTAGTCGCATTAAAGGAAAATTTACAAAAGACGATTAATCGAAGCTTAATAAAAAATAAAAGAAATAATAAGAACGCTTGTAACCTGGATTTCGTTGCATTTTACGAAAGTGTTTTAAGAAAAAAAAAGAGAGAGAGAGAGAGAGAGAGAGAGAGAGAGAGAGAGAGAGAGAGAGAGAGAGAGAGAGAGAGAGAGAAAGAGAGAGAGAGAGAGCGAGAGAGAGAGAGAGAGAGAGAGAGAGAGAGAGAGAGAGAGAGAAAAGAAAGCTGGATGATGCATTCGTTCGATGAGTGAACGCTACTGTTTCATTTCAGAGCTAAGAGACAATCAATTTCGTAAATGTTATCAGATCGTCGAAATGAATGTAATTGTAAAATACGAGTGAATTCTATTTTATGATGCGTTATTAGTTAATCAAAGGATTTTCCGTTGAACGAAAAATAGATGGAATTAAGACGGCGGGAGAAAACAAAAAAAAACGAAGAAGATAAAGAAAAAAAAGTATCATTTTGCTCTGTGTACAGGCGGATATTCGTATAATAAGTGGTTCCGAGAAAATTTACCAATTAAGTCATTAAAAAAAAAAAATGAAAAACACATACGAACACGAGTACACGCGTTTTGCATCGTATATAAATATATAATATACTAGAATCGTATTTTCGACCTACACAAGTGAACGTTTCAAAAGCATATTATAACGACGAGATAACGAGGATGACGAAAACATACACATCTAACACACATGCGCCAGAGAAGAAGAATCACGTAGAGCGTAAAGTACTTTATCAATTTTTATCGAATGACTCGTAGATCTATATACCTAAGCATAATCCAAAATTTGTAACATGAATTACCGTAACTTCATCGAAAATTATATTCTTAATATTTCCAGTGTTATAATCAATAAAAATTGTTATACTGTGTGACATTTTCGCTTGAATCGAATGAAATTGACATATCAGTCGCCTGTGTAATTAAAGTGCAAGTCTTTTTTGTTTGCAACCTTATTTATTACATATATATAAATTTTCCTTTAAACAGCATTTTAATTTAACACTTAAACTTTTGATGTATACTTTTAATTAATGACTTACTTTATAATGAATATTTTAGATATCCCTTCAAAATTTATTTTCGAACATAAATGTTTTTTTAAACTTACTATTGTTTTTAATATTTCTTTTTAGTATAGAAAACGAGATATTTTATTGAAATGCAGTAGTAATTAAGTATTTCATATATAATATTTGAAGTTTCATGTCTATATTACTCGATTTTCTATATTTCTTAGTTGTAAATATCTGTATAAAATTTAAATTGTTGCTCTAAGAAAGTATATAATATTTTCAGTTCTTACTTTCAATATTTTGTAAGGATTACTTATATTATTTTCTATTTCACGTTATACTGTAACTATTTCCATAAGTGTTGAGATTATTTTCATTTCCTTCATACAGTAGAAATAGAAGGTAGGTAAGTGCAATATAAAATATATATTTTATAAACATTAAGAAGATTGTGATAGAGTACATTTCATTTTATATTTATTAAAAAAAACAATAAAATAAATCAATGTGCATTTCTAAAATGGATAACGATGAATTGAACTTATCAATATTTTAACAGTACAGATAGCTTGTTATGATAACTACGATACAGGTGTTAGTAGCAAAATATCAGTCTTCTTTTGACATTACTTTATCAAATTTATTTTTATTTTATCGTTTCGTTACTCAAGATATTGATTTTTTTAGCTTTTTAGTTAAATAATAATTATTAATATATAATTTATACATACACATAAATTTATATTAAACATTGCAGTTAAAGGAAATACTATTGAAATGGATCTATACCAATAAAAAACTTTTATTTTACATTCTTGTATACTATTTATTCTTCGTAAAATTTTTAATTATACAAAATTTAAAATTATCCAACGTAAAGTTACTCTTATGTATTTTGATCAATCCTAAAAAACTTGAAAGTAGACAAATTAATAATTATATTAACAATTTTTTTAAAGAAATCGTAAAATACCACTTTTCTTCAAGGACACACATTTTTATAGCTAAAGTTGCATAATATGAACAAAAGAAGGTTAATTATTTCAGAAATTTCAACCGATTAAATTAAAATCGTATTTTTCCGTTATTCAACCGCTTCCATACAATAAAACAATTTTTTAATTTATAAGGCTCATAATATTGTTTATTAATTATTGCATTTTGTGAATATTTTTCTGTTACTTAAAGGTTCCAATGATATTGGCTCTTGGGGAATCGGGCGCGAAGATAGCAAATATAGGGAGTTCTTATTTAGCCGATATAAATATTATGAATATTACTCTGACATACAGATTTTTCTATTCAAACATTAGAAGTTCTTTCACTTTTTTGTTATGTAATTAAATATATTAAATTATTTCTTTACAATAATGCTGATTTAACCTACATGTACTTATAATTAGTACTTGCTAGCTTTGAATCACCTATAAAGAAATGACAAGACAACTTTTGAAAGTTGTAATTGAGAGCAAAAATTTGAAGGGGATATTTGTAAAGTACGTGTGGAAGGCCAAGAAAAAATCGTGCTGCTCCGAAAGACATTTTAAACGCCGTTGAATGTAAATTATTATACTTATTCGTTACTATTATTTAAGAATTATACGTGAATAATTATTTGGAAGGGATTAAGTATAAATAATAGCTTATTGTAGTTTACAGTGATTGATTAAAGAAGTAACTCATATTACATATTCTGGAATTTTACTGTACAGCGTTTTCGTGCATGCTGAATATTGAAATGTACGTAATATATGTTACTTTTCTCCGTCGATTCGGCTTGCTCTCAAAAAAGACTTTCATGTGACCTCTTGACTACATATCTGATACGTAATACTTAAATCTTTGAAATTATATACCTAAAGTCGGTCATCATACTACATAAGTACATTACACATATTATTATTCTTTCATTGTCATTACAAACATGTATAATTTAGTTCTTAAATATTATAAAATTATATATTACCGAGATTAGTTGAAAACATTTTTATAAGACAAATAAAAGATTTTTTTCGCGCGAAAATTAAATAGGAACTGGGACAAAATTATAAAAGTTTACGCAATCACTTGTCGAATCAAGGTTTATAAAACGGCTAATACGCGCTTGGGTATATGCATTGTGAAATTGATCAAGTTTATAAAAGGAATTGTGCTGTCAATTCCATCAAAATACACTCGTTTTTACAATAATTCGTAATTTGATTTTATGGAATAATCATTTTTACAGTTAAAAAAAGTATTCAACACGGTCTCTT
Source organism: Torymus sinensis (assembly GCA_030522985.1). Classification (NCBI taxonomy): domain Eukaryota; kingdom Metazoa; phylum Arthropoda; class Insecta; order Hymenoptera; family Torymidae; genus Torymus; species Torymus sinensis. The sequence continues at coordinate 24,528 of JAPYZP010000328.1, read as the reverse complement.
AAAAGATGCTATTTTACTATACGGAAAAAGAAATATATATATATTTTTATAGTATCCTAATTTCAGATGTGTGTTAAGCATATTTCCAAAATTATGCTTTCAAAAACCTAAAAAAAAATCATAATAGTTGCATCATGTCTTAAAGCTTATTACCACGTATTCAGCTAAAATTATGGACACTCGCATGAAAAAAACTACTGGCAAATTTCAAATTTCCCGCAAAAAACAGCTTCGAAAAAAAACTGCGTGGCAATATCGGCAGCGCCATCGTCCCGTTCACCTTCCCTCTCGTCGATGAATGCGCTTCTCCACTACCCGTTTACCTTCGCTGCTAAGTATACGCGTGCGCGCGCCGAAGCACAAGTTCGCTCCAATCCACGCAAGGCCGTCGCCGTTACTGTATCCTTGTCTGCTCCATTCACCGAGTAGCTAAATACATCAGCTATACCGTGTATTATATCCTATATGCCGGCGTCGTCTCGCCGTGTCATCCTCCCTCTCCGTCTCGACTGAAAACAGTTGTCGCACGCGCGCGCGCGGTGAGAGCAAGCGGAGCGAGGCGAAGAGCGAGAGAGAGACGACTGATGGCCCGGCATGCGCCGCTACCTATACTACTGCTGCTTCTGCTGTAATCGACGTGATCTCCCTGGCAGATAAACAACGCACGCTGCGTGGATTTTTTCACGTTATCGCAGCCCGTAAAGCGGCGACCGCGGACGGCTGCGACCGCTCCTCTGGTATTATAGAGAGAGTAATCTGTGTGTGTACGTCTGCTGGATCCGACGTAAAGCAGAGAGAGGAGAATACAAGAGGAGGGAGTGTACGAGGACGAGGTCCAGGGTGTGCAGCGCGGCCACGGCGACGACGACGACGACAACATGGACGAGAAGGCGCAGAAGGTCGTTGAGCTGCGCGAAAAGTTTTTCAAGAAGCTCGAAGATGAAGGACCGCCCGACTCACGTACGGATACATACATATACATACCTCTCTTCTTTTCCTCTGCCTAGTGAAAGGGCTCTGACGTATCGTATACAGTACCTGCCTATATGTAGCGTTCGCCCGTGCCTGCCTAAATTTAAAGCGATGATGCCTTGTGTTTTTGGTTGGGCGATTGAGGCCGCGATGATGAGTAGCGCGATTGCGATAACTCGTCGTCGATTTACATAATTCCGAAGGCGAGAAGGAGAGAGAGAAAAAAGCAGCTTATTCTGCCTTATTGTGCTGACGGTGCACAATCAAGATTTTTTCGAAAAATACGTTTAGGTGGTTCGGACCATAATTATATGATTGATCATTCGTATATAGGAACGCGGCGCGCGCGGTGACGTTTATGGGTAGTTTAATGCTGTTTTACAATGCACAAGCTCTTTTTTTGCGTATACAGCTGTGTGCAAAAGTCATTGCAAATTTTTTTCTATATAGGCAGATGCTGAGTTGGTAAAAAGTCAGTAGTTAATTAAGAAATGCATGAGGTGTCCCCTGGTGTATGAGTAAATCATTTCAGGAATTCAGTAATTAGATATATATAGATGGTATGCTAAACCATTAACAAAACATAATGACAGATAACTACTAGTTCAAATGGCTCATAATGTTGAAATAGTTGTTAGCATATTTCCATTGATGAGTAGTTTTCAGAATGACTAGAATATATCTAACTTATCAATTTTTACAAAATGTTCATTTTAACATTTGTTTAAGTTATTATATTATTAAATGAATGTTTTATTTTTTTAAATTGATTTGTGTGAAAAAGTGAATATTTCTGAATATTTTATTATATAAAAAAATTCAAATTGTTACAAAGTTATAACTTCACAATTTTATCATTAAATTTAGAAATTAATATTTAAGGAGTTAAATAAATAATTTAGATAATATATATTACCTTATGTAATTATATTAATACTTTTATTTCTATTTGTATAAATAATTCTTTTGTTTTACTCAAGGTCTGACAATAATTTTTTAGATTACACATGTCGTGAAGACAAAGGTTGACAAATATACAAGTATTAATATTAATAGCTTGCTGTACCGTAACCATGATTTTAAATGCAGCTCATTAAAAAATTTATCTTAATTCATTCACTGTAGATATTCCATTGCTATTTAGACAGTAATAAGTTAGAGATATACATTTATTAAGTGAAAAGTCATTACTAGAAATATCATTACTAGAAATAAATTTTAACCACTGCAGTCATTCCTACTAAATAAAAAATTATATTTAAAATGAAATCAAAATACTCTCTAGTTAAAAGTTGCCTGCAAAAATAGTAAAAAAAAAAATTAAACACATAATTCTAATTTTTGTTTCGAAAAGAAATATTGAAAATAAAATAAATTTTATGTATGTGTACTTTATTAGGAGAATTCCATCCAGCAGATATTAACAGGATAAAATCTGGTGATGATTGGTTGAGAAGATTTTTGGAACATAATGAGTACAATATTCAAGAATCATTGAAGATGGTGTGGGAAACTTGCGAATGGAGAAGAAATTTTGGCACTAATGGTATAAATATTTTAGTTTATTAAAAATTTCATTGATTTATATTCTTGTATAAATCATTATTAATGAATTTATCATTTAAATTTTCAATTTATATAACCCTTTTTCTTTTATTTTACAGATATAAGTGAGAGCACTGTTAGAAAGGATTACTTAGATGAGGGTGTTTGCTTTGGATTTGGGAAGGATAAGGATGGAAAAAAGCTCTTTGTTATTAAGTCAAAACTTCATACAAAAGGTTCAAGAGATTTTGCAGAACTTCAAAGGTGTATTGTTTATTGGTTTGAAAGATTAGAAAGGTAAAGTGATAACTTAAAAGAATTTTACTTTGTAAATATATAAATAATAATTTACTTGATTTTTGCAGGGAATCGAATGGAGATCAGATATCTTTATTCTTTGATATGATTGATGCAGGACTTTCAAATTTAGATATGGAGCTCACAAAATACTTAATAGGCCTATGTAAAAGTTATTATCCAAATTTTTTGAACTATATTTTAATACTTGAAATGCCATGGGTTTTAAATGCTGCCTTTAATATAATTAAATCTTGGTTGCCAGCAAAAGCAATCCCAAAAATAAAGTTTCTGAAAAAATCCACATTAAAAGAATATGTTGATCCCAGTGTAGCAATGAAATGTTGGGGAGGTAACAATGATTATACCTTCCAATTTGTTTCTGAATCACAAACTAATGGCCTTAGTAATGGAAAATTAGATAACCGAAAGGTATGTCATCACATTTTATACTAAATGCACCCATAAATGTATGTAAACATAGAATTTAACTTTTTGGAGTAGTTAAAAATTTTAAAAAATGTTTCGTTACTGTATTGAATAATATTTAAAATTTATTTTTTAATTTTAAACTATTGAATAATATTTTTTGAAGGTACACTTTGCTGGAGGTTCACCTCTTACAGAACAAGCTGCTACTGGTTTTGGTGATCAACCGAAAAGTGAAGATGCAAGTAAGATCATAAGTATTTTTTAAATATATAAAAAATATAAAAGTACTAGTTTAACAAGTTATTTTTATTTTTAGTGTTATCTGTGGAACCAGATATATTAACTTTCAATAAAAGTGGAAATGAAGTTGTTGGTACTGTAACATTAAAAAATTCTATGGCTGATAAAAATCTCTCTTACAAAGTTAGTTAAAATTAAGTAAGATTAAATCTCATTACAAATAATTACAAATATTAAATTTTCCGTTCATGGTGTAGATAAAAACAACTTCTCCAGAAAAATTCAAAGTTCGACCGAATACAGGAATTCTGTTGGGATCTCAGAAAATCACAGTTACAATAACGTTGCAACCTGGTTATAATTCTCGAAATCTTTTACCAAATGACAGATTTCTTATTATGTGTCTTCCTGTTAAAGATGAAAAAATGTCAACACAGGAATTAGTTGACTTCTGGAAGGTAGTTATAAAACCTGCATTAATACTTTATTTGAACTCTTTAATTGAATGAGCAAATTTTTTTAAGGCTAATGGAGCAACCGCTGAACAACATAGATTAATTTGTAGAGATGGAAGTGAAGGTTTTGACACCATAAGATCAAGTATGAGCTACTCTACTAGTAGTTCTGGTGGTGATTACTCAATCAGCTCGTTATTTATAAAGGTTAATACCATTTAAATATTAAAATATTATAAATTGTTTAATCAAGAATTTATTATTTTTATTTTTGTTTAGAGAAATATAGCTATAGCTAATATTATAGTAATATAGCTAATATAACTATAGTAATATATCTATAGCTATAAGTAGGTAGAAATATAAAAATATTTAAGTTTACAAAAATATATATTTTTTTTTCATAGCTCTCTCGCATGGAAGACCGACATACAAAACTTGAAAACGATGTCAATACTCTAAAACGAATACTTTTGTTTTCTATATTTCTTACGCTAATACTTTTGTCGTGGATCATCTACTCTTTGAACACAAATTTTCAAAATTCTGTCATTGAACAGAGTTGCCATACTATACCCGATGCAGTCGTGCCAACACATGACGAAATCTAGTCTTGAAAAGTAAGAGGCTTTTCCACTAAAAGTGCAAGAAAAATTAGACAGTTTTGAAGGAAAACTATATTTTAAAGTTTCTGTTGATTTTTTTTTTGTAATTCGTTGGGTCATTTATCATACTATCTTTGTTAATCAATATTTTCTCAGAAACTATAGATGAAATTACTTGAAATGTGCATTTTTATGACATAAGAAATGATGAAACTATACTTTTGTACAAAACGTATTAATCTTATAAACTTTTAAATAATTTTGATAGAAGTTGAAAATAAATCAATAAGTAAACTTAAAAGTCTTTAAAGTAATTTTATTTGCAGTTTCTGAGTTTTTTTTTTATAACAGATTTATTTGAAAACTAAATCTTTATTTAAGTTATTAAATTGGTGTTATAGAAAGTGTAAGTCTTTATACTACATCAGCTTATGCAAAAATAATATATTCATACTTGTTCCGACATCTTACAGCTACGCGTCCTCCTATCGTGTGCTTGAAAACGCTTACAATGTATTTGTAAAGACTTTTTTTACCAAAAAGAAAAGAGTAACAAGAGATTAAGGACGTTCAAACTATTTTTATAAACTTTTATCAGAATTGTGTTTGTGTCATTCAAAGTGTTGTGTTGAGTTTTGGTAAAAAATTAATCAATCTTACATTCCATGCTTGCATTAGATAACCGATAAGATTCATACCGTGAATAAAAATACATCATTAATTGCCTACAAAATATAGTCATAATACAGGTACAAAGTGTCCAAATTGGAAAGAATGTTTTTAGAATAACAAGTTTATAATTTGTTGGTGCATTTGCTATGTATTCTATGACTTATAAAATGTAGATAGTTGCTAAGACTTTGTAAACTTTCTACTTAAATTCATAAGAAAATAAAGGTATAAAAGTATAATTTATGCTAAATAATTTTCAACAAACTTAAATATTTATCCTCTATCATTCTCTATTCCTTAATTTATCATATATGATATTTGATTGAAATAAATCAGAGTAAAAAAATTTCATGTTAACAAATCTATTAAATCGATATATAATAGTTAAATGACAATAAAATACAAGATTTCAAAGTCTTTTATTCATGATTAGAAAAACAACGTTTAACATAATATACAAGGGTTGGTTTACACATTTTCTGTACCCTTTTCCATTGAATGAGTATAAAAAAGTTACTGACAACTATTAGATATTGATAACTCTGTGAATTAAAAAATCTTTTTATAAAGATTTGACAGTATTCAAATTTGTAATCCTATGTAGTACTTAGATACAATACAAATATTTTGAAGTGTATTTACATCAGAAAGCTATTGAAGAAAGATAATAAAATTATTTTCAATTTATTGTATTAGAGCTAAGTATTACATAGAAGACATTTTGTTCATGTTCAAAAAATTCATGTTCTGTTTCATAATTATTTTGGTAAGTTTAACTACTTATATAATCCCTTAAGGTGTCACACGTTTTGGATCACGAGGAAACATAGAAGTTTTTCGAATATTGTCTAAGCCGAGATACAGCATCACTACTCTTTCCATTCCAATACCTCCACCTGCATGAGGTGGACAACCATATCTGAAGGCATCAATGTATGCCTTAATTTTCTCTGTATCTATGCCATGGTGTTTAGCTCTTTCAGTCAAGAATTCAGGATCGTGAATCCTTTGAGCTCCTGATATAATTTCCTCACCTCGCATAAACATGTCATAAGAGTTTGAAACTTTTGGATTATTAGGATCAGGCATAGTATAAAATGGCCTGACAGCCAAAGGATATTTGTCAAGTATATAAAAATCGGTGTCATACTTTTTCTTAATAATTTTTCCTAGAAGCTTCTCATGTGGTGTAGATAAATCATCTTCATCTCCCATTGTTTCGCCAGCTTCTCTCAATAATTTAACTGCTTGTGGGAATTCAAGAATCAATGGAGGATCTAAAAATTTAAAAGATTCAACTTTGTATTGTTGGTTTATAATATCTATCTCAGTTTTATAAGATTCTTGCAATCCTCTGAAAAGTTCTGTAAACATATCTCCAATTGTGCGCATTACTTCATGATAATGATATTTAAAAGCCATTTCTAAATCAAGACCAACAAATTCAGTTAAGTGTCTGTGTGTATTAGAATCTTCTGCTCTAAAAACAGCTCCAACTGTATAAACCTTTTCAAAATCAGCAGCTATAGCCATTTGCTTATAAAGCTGAGGTGATTGTGCTAGATATGCAGAACTTTTAAAGTATGATACTGTAAAAACATTGGCTCCTCCTTCACTAGCGGCAGAAATAATTTTTGGAGTATGTATTTCAACAAATCCTTTATTTGTTAAAATATCTCTGAATAATTTACAAACACCTGCCTCTACCCTGAAAATAGCTTGATTCGCTGGTGTCCTTAGATCCAAAATTCTATTATCAAGTCTTGTATCTTGATTTACCTTGATATTCAAGCTATTCGGATCATTATCATTGACGGCTCTAGCAGCATCTTCAATTTGTAATGGCAATTGTGGCTCCGATGCACTTACTACAAAAAGTTGTTCTATATGAATTTCCACATCTTTTTGAGTACAAGATTCTATAGGGTTGGGTACAGTCTGAACTTTAGCTTGAACATCAATGATAGATTCTTTAGTAACGGCAGATATAAATTTCACCATTTGTTTACTGATTTTATCATTGACTGCAGCTAAGCCTTGAATAGTATGCGATTGTTGTCTTATGACAATGAAACACTGCTTTCCTTTTGCTCTACTTGTATGCAATCTACCTCTAATCCACACAACTTGTCCAGCAACTGTAGGATTCAAATTCTTAATATGTACAAACTTTCTTTCTTCATATGTACTATTACTCTGTATCATTTTTTCTTGGCCATATTTTCCAAGTGACACATCCTCTCCTTCGATCACAGCTTCGGTTTCAGCTGGCTTTTTCTTAGCCTGCTTTTCTTCTTTCTTCTGCTGCTTTTTTAATGCTTTTTTCGAAACACCCTCCGCTTGTGAAGTAGCAGCCGCCGCCTCATTTTCCTGCGTCATTTTCTAAAATGATGCAAAACATACACGTGCTTAGTAATAATAACGTCCTATACATTATACAATTAAAAGTACTACACCTACTTATATGAATTATTTTTAAATGCACGTGGCAAATATTATAACTTTGAAATAAATATTAATAAATGGCGTTCTTTGCGATGTAAATGATATAAAAAAAATTTTACCTGCGTAATGTCGTCCTATTTGCAAGCGATATATCCGTTGCCTATAGCCGTCACTGTTTTTTACACCTTATAACCTTATAAGGTTGGGGTTAGGTTATCAGCTGATACAACCACGTCTCCTGCGATAAGTGCGGTTTTGCGTTATCTTACACTACTCTTCTTACCGCTTGCCGGCTACCGGCATAATTTTTTATAATAATTTATTTTACATATTACTTGTTATACGTATAAGGTTCTTATACGTGACATATATACAATTATTTCATGTTTTAACTTATACCTAATCAATAGTTAAAAAGAAAATTATTTATTTTTATTATAAAACATAATCAAAATAAAAATGAAAAAATTGAGTATAATTTTTTTTATTTATTTTTCATATTTTGTATTTCAATCGTAAAAAAAAATTTTTAAAGCTTTATTAAATTTTATTAATTCAGATTTGTTTGTAACGAAAAGGTTAACATAACTTTTAGAAATTAATTATCGTAAAAATACAAAATTGTCGTATGTAGGTACATCGATTGAGACCGGTATGCTGTTCTAATTACTAGTATAAAATAATAATTAAAGATTAGCACCAGCAACAAAGATAGTGCGTGCAAATCTTTTATTTTGCTTCTAACAGACGACAGTACTTAATTATTTAAATTTGGCGGTATCCTAATCAAATCATGTCATTATACTACGAAGATCAAGTTCAGTCAATTTTTTTATTCATAAATCTACTTACATACTCCACAAAATAATTTTTTGACAAGCGAAAACGTGAAAAAAAATATTGAAAAAAAAATGAAAAAGCTAAAGCATAACATGCCTTACTTATAAAATGATGGGAAATTCGGAGCCGGAAGCAACAAGAGTATTGAAGGAAAGGAGAGAAGCGCGCGCGCGTCCACGTGCGCACATAGCACTGCGCAGCGATTTAAACTTCAGCTATATATTATATATCTCTGTCTTTGTTTCCACCGACATTCTGACTGCATCATTTGACTCACTTCACTCCGTACATTTCTAGTGAACGCAGGTTTCGATCCAACACGCGGAATTGGACAAATTCTGAATCCACATTGCATGCCGTATGTCCTATGCGTTTTTTACTCGTAGACTTCCCCGCTGATTGAATTTTTTAAGCGCACAAAAAACAATGCTATTCTAGATTAGAATAATAACTCGAAAACGGTTCCGCTAGTTTGTCTGATTTTTCATTAAGTACAATTCTTCAATGTACAACGATACGACGACGTACTTTACGCATACTATAAAAAATAATATTGTTCGCCACACGGGGGAAACCTTAACGACCTCGTGTTCGCCCTACACTCAACTTTGCGTCCTAGTGATGAAAGCTGCTATTATACTTGTCTTTTTTTTTTATAATAGTTTTTGTTTCAATTTTGTTTTGAAGTAGAGTCAATATTTCAGGGTCGAATTTGTTACATGGAATTTCAAAATTTTCCCATTTTTATTTTTCATTTTCTTGATCATCACTGGTTTCTAAGGTGCTTTTGGAGGAGACGGCTAAATCTTGACGATCATTATTTACTGGAAATTCAATTCCATTCTTTTAATTTATTATTTGTCAATTACTTGCTGACGGCAATTGTAAGATATTGAGATCGAAATCGATTGATTCGTAATCTAAAAAATTCTTGCATTAACACTTTAAGTGCTGTAGGGGTCATATTAATTAATTTATTTATTTATTATTTGAACGGGCACGAAGTCCTTGAACCAATACATAGAGTTCTGGTGAGTGGTATTCAATACATAATCGACTAATAGCAGTAAACTAATAATGTTATTTAAGCAAAGCAAGCCACTTGGTATCAAGATGTCTTGGATAGAAAATTTCGCCAGAACGGTCATAGAAAATTTTGAAGAAACTTTTTCCCTGTTGTAATGTACGAGTCACAGGAAGATGAAATATTTTTTTCATTAAATTATATAACTTTAGTTGAAAAGAATAAATTATATAATATTAAAAAAATTAAATTTTAAGGTTTCAAAATCAATAAGATATTTTTATTTGTCGCACTAATGTTACTGATAGTAATACTTACAAAAATATTAGAAATCTAGTTGATACATCTCATATTGTGTAAGGAATAAGTCCGGTACAGATTGTATAAGTGGATCGGGAGATAATAGTAAACAGGAGAATGAGAAGACATGAGTTTGAATGTTCACGCTTCCTGAATAGCTATTACAATTTCATAAGTACATTCCAAGTTCAGGACAATATAAGATCCTTTTGGTATTATCCAGGTAAAAATGTTGTCTGCATAATAATTATTAACTATTCATAAAAAACTATATAACTCTTAGAAAAAAATAATAAAAAATAATAACAGTTACAAGTGTCCAGCTTTGGGACTGTCATAAACTTTTATTTTCATTTATTTACTGCTTTCAATTATTTGTAATAGTTATTATTTTTTATTATTTTTTTCATTCATGAACCCATTTCGGATAGGTAGATGTTAGTAATAGTTATTATAAGGGAAAAAATGAAAAACAAATAATAAAAAGTAATATAAAAACATAATATATAAGAATAATGTATGAAACTTATTATTTTTTTATTCATTTTTTTTTTTTTTTTTTTTTTGAAGATCAACATATTTTTGTTATGGCCATGACTGAAAAAATTTAAAAAATAATAAAAAATAATAATTTTTGGTAAAAAAAATAAAGTCTAGATTTGGGAATATGTATAAAAGTTATTATTTGTTATTATTTTTTCTTATTAGTTATAAGGTAAGATGATTTCCGCTTGGGACGTAATCTGACATTTGGAAAGCATTTCATTCGTAGCTCAATGTACTTCACTCGTAATATTTCGAGTTCTAAATGATTAAGTATAGTGAATTAGATTTGACGCCATTCACTATTTCTTTTTGTCTAGCTTGTAATGCATTTTGATTATATTCTTCAATAGTTATGGACGGTTTTTTTCGAAAGTATTTTTTCGAAGGCTTCCATCGTCTGGTCGCAGTACCGATAACACTGTTTTGGAGTATAGTACTGAAACATTCAATAAAACCGCCAACTTGATGTCGGCCTGGATTATCTCCCAGTATAACCACTACGCTATATCTCTAAACGTTACACCATTAATTGGTATTCCTTCAGTTTCCAATTTTTTGATAACCTCTACATCAAAACTTTCAAGTTTCGGTCCAACCACATCGTGAAATTACTTATTTTTTGCACTTGTGTAACTAACTTTATATTATTTACTTTGGACTATAAATAAGGCGGAGTAATTAAGGGAATGTGAAATACCGACATAATTTTGAAAACAATATAACTCATGAAAATACCAATAGAATCATCCACAAAAAATTCTGAGTATAGTATGTAAGTATACGAAGCGCCTGACGGACGTGTTTTTCCAACAAAATGATGAGAATTTATTTAATTAAATAAAAACCGTACTGTCGGTAAGTAGGAATCTACAATTAACCTACTTTTTAAATGCGAATAACTAACGAAAGCGCTAATAGAATCACTCAAAAAATTCCTGCATATAGAGTTTATGTGTACGGAGCGCTTGACAGAATTTTTTTTGACTAGACGCTTGAATATTGATTTAAAAAATATTTAAATTCACGGTTTCACATGGCCTTACTTCCGGATCTCCTTTAGTAGTGGTATATCTTTTTTTACAATTGTTTCCACTTTTTATATATCAACTAGCAAAACTCGAACGCGCTTAGTACGTACTAATTTGTTGTACGATACTCGCTACGCTCGGGCTCTTATACACGCCGTGCCGTAAAGTACGACTTATGCCATTAGTATCGTAATGTACTATTTAGAGTTACGGGCACTAATTTTCATTGTAACTTATTTTTAATTAATTTAAATAATAAGATAATTAGCCACATTTTTTAAGCAAAAAATTAAATGTTTTTATTCTATTTTAATTATTTAATATTTCTATAAATACTTGAGTTATAAATTCAATTCTATCACATTTTCAATCTAAAAAATTTCAAATATTCGCGCTTTTTTCAAATAACCAATCACATCGAGTTTTTAAACGAGCATATATATACTTCCGGTCATCATTTTTTTAATTAAAGCTGTCTCTACTTAAACGGCGTGCCGCGAGCATTTATATGGTTTTTTGCTAGCTGATAGTTTTATCGTCCAACACCTTTGAATTTGGCTATTTTATTATTAAATAATAATGAGTCGATCTTCATATTCAATCACTGTCAAAGACAAAAGATCTGTATAAACTTGTATATAATAATAAAATCTTTAAATTCTTGCATTTCTTTTTCATGGTTTTATCTAATCGGTATAATATACTAATTATCGGCCAAATTATTATGCTCACTTTTTTCACCATAAGAGTCGTATAAAATAAAAAAAATAACACGTAATAAACCACTTGTATGGTTTTATATACCAGCTGATATTTTTATCATTCCACACGCTTAGAATTTTGATTAATGATAATGGCTAATTAAAATATTAATAATTTGATACCAATTTTTGTTTTTCGTCCTAATAACAAAAATCCTTTACATTGTAATTACGCCCTTCAGCTGTGTATTTCCGAACAACAATGAGCTAAAATTCAATCAAATAATAATTAATATTTATTAATATAAATATATATATATTTACTGATAAGAATTTTGCAATCGGTCTTATAAATTAAATTAATTAATATTAATGGCAGTCAGATTGCCCTTGTTTATCATCACTCCCACAGAAACTGAAATAAAAACTTAAAAATATTGTTAGCAAAGGACAATCTGACTGCCACCACCACCAAATTGCCCAACGTTTCGAGCCCGTTTCGGCTCCTCCTCAGGGACTGAAATGAAACCCGCGATATTAATTAATTTACTTTATAAGACTGAAAAATTCTTATCAGTGAATAGTAAATTACAGTCGACATAAGTAATATTTTTAATTATATATATATTTACATTAAATATAAAATTTATATCTTACATCTTGGTATTCATAATAGTTCAGCAACGTCACTTGCACAATTTTATTTTTCCTTATAAGATTTACATGGGTCTTAAAATTATTTTAATTTTTATTAATTTAAATAAAATCCGATTATTTTATTATCAACCTTATACTTGGAAATGGGACTAGTAAAGATTTGCATACATTGTTAGGTCGGCATTCACAATTTGTCCAATTTCTTTGGATCGAAATCACCACTCAGCACTCAGCAGTGAGCAGATTAATAATAATGTACGCTCTGAAGTTAGATACTCGAATGGTGCGGGGTTCAACCCGGCGACGTCATGACGCCACTGCGCAGCGATTTGAACTTCTGCTATATAATATCTGTCTGTCTTTGTTTCCAGTTCCACCGACATTCGCGGCACCCGCTAAAAAAGAGCGATAACAAGAAAGCTGACGGTCAGTCTACAATCGTTCCCTGCGAATGTTGTTTCTTGTTTTGTTTCACTCTTCATCTGATTTTCCGAATCACATCAGTTACCGGACAAAAAAACATTGTTTCCAAGCCAAGTCAAGATCTACAGAAAATCAGCATTTCCCGGCTTATTCTAGCAGAACTGTTTTCACCAGTAAACTGCTCGCCTGCGTGACGCGGTAACAGACTAGGCACAAATTCCAGGAATCGTTTGGTAACGGTTTGGCGACGGTCTCGATTCCGGAAAGTTTCGTTCCGTGAAGTCCGATTCCCAATAATATATACTTATATATAGGAAAGCGTGCTGTGCGCACACTGTGCAGAGTAGGTATACTATACACGCGCGCGCTACGCTATACGCATATATATATAGAAAGCCGTTTGTCGATCGGCCATGTTGGGCTGAATATCGTGCTCGTCGTCGCCAAAGCGAGACGGACACCCGAGTGTGCAAGAGTGAGAGAGAAAAGCGCAGAGAGGGAGCGAGGAGCGGAGAGCTCTTACACAACGCCCTCGCACTAGCGATAATCCGAAGCATCGCCAGCGAGGTAGCTCGTAGCTGCTGTTACCCGCAGCAGCGAAACAGAGAGAGACGGAAAACGGCGCCCTCACTCACCCGAAAAAACACGCACACGCGCCATCTCTCTTCCGTGCACACGTATTACAACACGCATACTCTACGCACACATCGATATCCATATACATACATATACGAGCACACGTATATATAGATATACGAGCGAGCTAGGCCTGCGATTCTCGCCTCGCGGGAGCTCACAGGCCCGTAAAAAGACGCAAGCGTCCCGCGCGCGCGCGAGAGCGAGGGAGACGAGAAGAGAGAGACAGAGAAAAAGCGAGAAAGAGCCGTGGCCATAGCCAGGCCGAGCACAGCAGAAGGACGGGCACAGGCAGCCGCTGCTTCTTCCCCGCGGATCGTCGGCGAGGTCCTCGTCGAGAGAGTCTTCTTGTCGGTGAGTACATACTTGCGGTCATGCATCCCCGAGCCCCGTGCGTGCTGTGTGCAGCTGCAGGCGAGAGAGAGCGAGTGCAGAGCGGCGGGCGGCCGCCGCCGCGTGCATGCAGGCGCGCGCTGGCGCCGTCTAGAGGAGGCGCCCCGTGCACGGGCGGCGCACCAGCTCCACCAGCCGCGCTCTCGGCGCCCCGCTGATCTTCTAGCGCGCGCCTCGCTCTCTCGCTCTCTTGATCGTCGCTGCTGCTGCTGCTCCATATTGATGGCAGCGCCGACGGTGATAATTTTCTGAAATTTTTGCCGCTTAATGCCCCCTGTGTCCTGACGCCGAAAGCAGCGGCGAGGAAGAGAGCGCGAGAGCCTATAACGAGATATATTACTCCCCCGCCGCGAGAATGCGCCGCCGCCTCCAGGTGCACTGACCTCGCGTTTCTGTGTGTGTGTGAGTGTGTACGTGCATGCCTTGTACCGTCGCGAGGCACGCGGCCGTCCTCGTCGTCCCCTGGAGACACGCGCCCGTGCGCGCGCGCATCCACGTATCTGCCTGTGAACGCGAGCGAGTCATGGCGGCGTCTTCGCCACGGGTCGGACGCGTTGGCGATGCTCTTGGCGTCGACTACGGCGGCTCTCGTTCTGGGCTGATCATGCTGGCGGCGGGCAAAGCTCCTCAATTTTCGAAAGAGGCCTTGGGATGAAGCAATAATGCTGCTGGTTCAGTTGGAAAAAGTAAAAGGCAGTTTTGAAGGATAAGTGTGGAGAGTGAAAGGTTTGCCCACCTCCATACACTGCTTTTGATTATGCTTCATTGACCCTTAGGCCAGTTCGCTGGTTGGCTTAACTAGATTATTAACTTAAGTTTTCAATCAAAATACGATTTTTGTTATAATTTCAAAAAAATCCTAATGGAAGAAAGTGTTGGCAGTGCTTCAATCATTTCTCCTTTCTGTAAGTGAAAATTTACTTTTGGATACTAAACTGCCGCCTATTAGGTGTCAACTGTATTCATCGAAAAACAGATTTTAGATCAATGCAGTAAATATTGCTTTTCCCTCAATAATTACAGATTCAATATTATTTTTTATTGAATATTCATTTTGGAGCAAATTGAATTTCTACAAAATTTGTACTGTCCCAACAGTTTTTTGTTTTGCCTACATGACTTTTATTTTAGCTATCAACAAGTTTCTCTGAAAATTCCCAAACACGTACATATCACCTCCAATTGTTCTGTATCCAACAACCATAAGTAATCATAATAAAAATTATTTTCTGTTTTCATTTCAATAGTGCAGCACTAAGATGCTTCAATGTCAAAGTTCTATGTTTGATATGATGAAAAATAGTTTGTGGATAGGTTAAACTACTAGTGTTCTTTCAAGATATAGTTCTGATACTTTTTCATATTGAATCATTAATTGCACACTTTGAATTTCTTTTTTTTTTCAATTAAAATTAATAAGTTGCAGGAATTTATAAGAAAATTAAATAATTAATCATTAATTTTTGTTTTTGTTTTAGATTGAAAATATAGACTAAGGTCAGCACAATTAATGTTGTGACCATGTCAAACGTAACAACAATTAAGTTGGAGGGAAACCAAGAGTCTGTAACAGAAATACAGACATACCTCGAATCTTTTAACAAAGAGATAGAAGGTGGACAAGGAGAGCAACTTCAACATGTACAATGTACGTTAACAATTAGAAATAAATTTGAAAAAAGTGAATAGTATACTATTTTTAATCTATTTTTGGACTTTATTTTTTAAATATATGAAACCATATATTGTTCTGAAGATTACTCCATAAAAACTAGATACTCCATAATTATAATTTTTATCTTAATAAAATTAAAATACAAATGAAGTAATAAATTCTTTCCGTTTAGTACAACAAGTTGAAGGGCTCACAGGAGAAGATGGAGGAACATATTTTGTTGATCAAACAGGCCAGTATTACTATCAAGCTAGTGGTGATGACACACCAGTGTTGACACAAGTACAGATACAAGAAGTCAGTGAAGGTGATGGTCATCTAGAGGAAGGTGCTCATGAAGAACAGTATCAAGAAGTTGAAGATCTCGAACACACAGATAATCATGTAATTTAACTACTTACAAAAATATTACAATAATACTGTTAAACATTTTGTACTTTTTCATTTTGTTTTTACATCTTTAAGAAATAATGCAAAAGTACAAAAATTCTTTTGATAAAAAAATGAAAAGATGAATTAATTATGGTTTGATTCAACAAAACTGTTATTTTTAGTTGAATAAGTACCTATATTTTTTAATTAATAATAATAAAAATAGCTAAAAATCGACGA
Organism: Torymus sinensis; assembly: GCA_030522985.1. Classification (NCBI taxonomy): domain Eukaryota; kingdom Metazoa; phylum Arthropoda; class Insecta; order Hymenoptera; family Torymidae; genus Torymus; species Torymus sinensis. The sequence continues at coordinate 8,030 of JAPYZP010000328.1, read as the reverse complement.
TTTCCGTATAGGTACAGACAACAGATGGCATTGGCAATCAAATGGTCCTCAATTCAGGTGAAGCCTACCAAACGGTGACAATAGTGCCATCCGACTCGAATCCTGGAGAAGTAAGTTATGTACTGATTGTACAGCAGCCTGAAGCTGAAACAAAAGGAGAAAGTAAAATTGAAAATGAAAATGGAGATGGTGAGGAAGGAGAACAAGACCTTACTGTCTACGATTTTGAAGACAATGAAGACAATGAAGCTGCTGTTGAATCTGAAGTTGAAGATGATAAAAATAAGATTGTTAAATTCATTCCAAAGAAATCACAAACTGTCACTCAAGCACATATGTGCAACTACTGTAATTACACCAGTCCTAAACGTTATCTCTTGTCGCGACATATGAAATCACATTCAGAAGAAAGGCCTCATAAATGTAGTGTATGTGAAAGAGGCTTCAAAACCTTGGCATCCCTTCAAAATCATGTCAATACCCATACTGGGACCAAACCTCATCACTGCAAGTTTTGTGACAGTGCGTTCACAACTTCAGGTGAGTTTTTATTTTATAGATTATATAATATAGAAATATGTAAATTATGTCTCAATTATTGATTAATATTATACTTGTTTTATATTTAACATTATATAATCATAGTGAGATTACTAAACTTATATTCTGTTAAACAGAATTAAATAATTAATTGTTTTAATTGTTCAAGTCATCAAGAAAAATTGAAAAATTGAATGTTCAAACATTCAATATTGATTCAATTTCAACATTCAAAGGTATCAATACCTTTAACCATTCAAAATAGTTCAAACTACTTGGGTACAGCCCTTTCTTCAGAGAGTTTAATGTTACATATAAGATGTGTAACAAAGCCATCTCTGTCTCGTTTTTAGAGGCTGTTGTATACATATTCTTGTCTAAATCATGTGTTATATATGTTATATTGAACTTTTATGAAGGAAGAACCTAAGATTAAACTAATCAGGCCAATTCAAACTATTCTATCAAACTATCTATTAAAATATTTACTGTTTTCTCAAATTAGTACTTTCCAAGCAGAAATTTTGTAGTTGATAGATATTTAACCTTGTACTTCCATATTTAATTTTGAGTTAATAATTCTAAAATTGCCAGACTGGATTTCGAAACGTCAGGTTATTTTACATAGGAAAGCATATTTTATTATGTTTTCATTTAATTTCATTACTTTTCTGAGCCAAAAACCAATTGAATATAAAATATCTGCTTGAAAAATAAGGGATTATACTTTAGGTTGTTTTATTTGGTATTCAAATTTTAATTGTAAAATTTCATGCTTAAGAAATAATATATTAATTTACAACCTACTGTTTATAATAAAATAAACTTGTCCATTTCAATTCTTGAATACTAATTGATCAATTTAAGCTGTCTGAGCTATTCAATGTATTAAGTAAAGATTTTGACTCAAGTTAAATAATTGGAAAGAGTTCAAAGATTTTCGAGTATTTGCATTCGATGAAAAATTATAAAATTAAACATAAATTAAGGATATAAATAACAAATTAAAATTAAAAATTGTCATTTACATTTTAGGTGAGCTTGTAAGACATGTTCGGTACAGACACACTCATGAAAAACCACATAAATGTCATGAATGTGATTATGCATCTGTAGAGCTATCAAAACTCAAAAGACATATTCGTTGTCATACAGGAGAACGGCCATATCAGGTAAATTAAAAATCACATGCACACACACACATATATAATTTTCATTGAGCATACCATTTGAAATATTATTCATAATAAATATCTTCTAGTGTCCACACTGTACATATGCAAGTCCAGATACATTCAAGTTAAAACGGCACTTACGTATACATACTGGTGAAAAGCCATATGAATGTGATATTTGTAACGCAAGATTTACTCAATCTAATAGTTTAAAGGCCCATAAACTTGTTCACAATGGTTAGTATTTATTAACAATAGTAATGACAATAAAATTATATTTATCTTTATAATTTTGATAAGTTATAATTTTTTTTTATTACAATAAAATTGTTTTTATCTATACCTTTTTCTTTCTTCAAATCTGTCAACTATGTAAATCTGTAAATATAAGAAAAGCAGACTCTTATCATCCCATGTAAAATTTTTTAAGAATTAAAAAAACCTATTCATTATGCAATATCCATTAATTGATCAATTGACTAATTTAATGGTAAAATTCTGTAATTATTCAAGAAGAATCACTTTTTCTAAGTTTAAAAACAATGATTCTAGAACTGTATGATTTACGTTCGATTTTACATTTCATGTTTTTTTAATATGATTGAATGAACATTGACAGTATTTCCATTAAAATATCAATAAAAGAAAAATAACATAATAAGCTTTAAGAAATAGTTAAACTATCAAATAATGTATCTTTGGACATTAATATTTGTAAATAGATTTTAAAATTTTCATGACAATTTAACTAATACAATTTACATTCCAAGAGTATACATATTTATTTAATACCATTGGTTTTTATTTACAGTTGGTGACAAACCCGTGTTTCAGTGTGAGCTTTGTCCAACGACGTGCGGTAGAAAAACAGATCTCAGGATTCATGTACAAAAACTACACACCTCTGACAAACCGTTAAAATGTAAAAGATGCGGTAAAACATTCCCTGATAGGTAAGTTATCATATAAATAATTCATTTGATTTAATAACAGTAGACTATAAATTGTTGAATTTCTTTCACAAAAGTAACTTAATTAATGACAAATATTTTTTAAGTTTGTGAATTAAAGTGTTTCAAATGTATTTAAATATTTAATCCATTAAATTAATTAGTATTGAAACATTTGTAGAAATTAATTCAATTATTGATTTGTTCACATCATTTTAATAACAAGAAAGAATATCTAAAAGCAGTTAAAAGATATTTTATCGTATATTCAAGTAAATAATTATATTCCCATAGAAATCTTGATTCATAAAATAGTGCTTGATTAGAATTCCAAAAAGAAATCAAGCCATAATAAAAAGTAGAAACAATTTTATAACATTATAACTTTTACTAAAATAAACGTTCTGAATGATAAGTAAATAAGTTGGTTAAATCTCTTGCTTTTGTCGAATTTATAGGTACAGTTATAAATTACACAGTAAAACGCACGAAGGTGAAAAGTGTTACAAGTGCGATCTTTGTCCCTATGCCTCGATATCAGCACGACATTTAGAAAGCCACATGCTTATTCACACGGATCAAAAGCCATATCAGTGTGACCATTGTTACCAGTCATTTAGGCAAAAACAGCTTCTGAAGAGACACTGTAACCTTTATCACAATCCTTCTTATGTTCCACCACCACCACAGGAGAAGACGCATCAATGTCCAGAATGTGAAAGACCATTTAGGTAAGTATCTAGGGGCAGTTAAAATTGATGTTATTAAAGCTAAATTTATAACATTAATTTTATTTCAAGAGCTTGTAATGAATAACAATAAGTTTAGTGTGCAAATTATATTTTAAGATTTCACAACTTGAAATATATACCAATAATTGGAAACTAAATCATTCACTAAAAGAGTTTTCAACCCTTAAATACTATTATTCAGAGGAAAATATGATACTGTATAAATGAAATTTATAGTTTAAAAATTTCAACATTTAAAATTTTTAAATAAACACTTGGTGATTTCCCAAATAATTTTAAAATTACATTTTCTAATTTATTATCAACAACAAACATAATCTACTATTAACAATAAGGATGATATTCTATGAGAACATATTTTACCAATATACGATCTGCTCTTACATATTTTTAATCATGTAGGTTATTGTTAAAAAAATTGAAACATTTTAATTTTATTTTTTATTACAAAAACCGACAATAAAATTATAAAAATACTTTATTTAGTGAACATATTTGTAATGATGTTTTAACTCTATATTTATATTGTAGGCATAAAGGAAATCTTATTCGACACATGGCTGTTCATGATCCAGAATCTTCTTTGCAAGAAAAGCAACAGGCACTGAAAATTGGAAGGCAAAAAAAGATACAAATTATTGATGGTCAAAGAGTAGAAGTCATGACAGGTATAATTTTATTTATTTATGTGTGTGTGTTCAAGATCATAACAATACGATGTAAATGATACTATTACAGAATGCTTACGATGTGATCTATTTAACATATGATCATTGACTAATGTGTTATGTGTAAAATGAACAAGTGATATAGCTTCTAAACTTACAGGTTACGATGAAGATGACGAAGAAGAGGAAGAGGAAGAAGATGAAGATGATATGATGGCTGTCGAAGGAAGCGATGGTCAGCAGTATGTTGTTTTAGAAGTTATTCAATTACCAGACAACCAATCTTCTGAACAAGTGAGTATTTTGTGAAGTAAAAATTAGTTTTGTACTCGGATTCTATTTGTTCCTCAACCTTCTTTGAAGGCATCAAATAATTAAAAAATTAAAAGATAGCTCTTTACTTTTATAAATAATTTAAAATTTATCATTAATAATATATGTATTTTACTTAATAAGATTATTATGTTTTTACCCAATCAATAGATGGCTGTTGTAGCTAGTGAAGATGGTGATATAGTAATGCAAGATCCCCTTAGCCAAGAAAGTGGTATTGTCACTGAAGCTGGAGATGAATTGATTGAACAAGAAGAAGACGAACACATTGTTGGCACACTGAAACTTGAAGAGGTACCAATCCCAAAAACTACACACACCAGTGATCCTAAGCTACAGAAAGATATGGAAACATGTTTCGGCTTTGATGAAGTAAGTCTAATATTTTGTTATCATATTGTACTTATACTAAAATTTAAAATTTACATCAGTATGACTAGGAGAAAGCTCTTTTTAAAACTAGCTTTTTTATTTCAAAAGTACAATTGAATCTTTTGGTTTCATCATTAGGAAATATTTTATAAATAATAATCTAATAGCAACAATTTATCCTTGTCATAGGATGAAGAAGAAGAGGAAAGCGGAGATATACCAATATTGCAAGGTATTTCGTAATAGCAACATTTTTGGATAAATGGAATCACTGCGTTATAGTTAATTAATTTTTTCTGAATATGTGATTAGAAACTTTAAGGAGAAACGTTGTAGAAATTCAGTTTCTTATGTAAAACCATTCAGATTTTTATTATAAATACCATCATCAAGTTCATTTACAAGAATTTGTATTATTTGCATCTAATAATTTGTTCATAATAGATTTTTATCTATTAATCGTTATTACTATAACTGATAAAATTGTATTATTTTTATACAATTATGATTATGCACTTTAAAGTGATACTGTAATAAATCAATAGAATGGTTTACAAATTACCTAAATATTTTTTACATTTACTATATGATAAATATAGGTGCTATACATGCTAATAAAAGTATAACAAAAGAAATTCATAATTTTTTTATTTTTTTTTTTTTCTTATACATATGATTATTTTTAGCGCTTATTTTTATAACAAAAATTCTTCTCTTCAAGGAAGAGACATTAAGGACTAGGTAAATTTTTAGATAATTATTCTTAAATGATAATTGTAAATAAATTTTTTTCCTATATAGGGTAAAATGTTACTCCCTCTAAAAGAAACATTATTTAATGACATATATGGGAGAGGTTTCGACAACGTTTTTCCTTATAAGCTGAATGAAGTGTAAGGTATTGTAAGTATTTACAAATACATAATAGGTAAACATTTCCTCTAAGCGGCGGGGAACCAGTACAATTACAGCAATGTAAAATAATCGATTTTTCTTTCGAGTTTAAGGTGATGCGTTAAAAGATTTATATATAAATATAAATATATAAATATAACACTAATTTTAATGTCACAGACAAAAATATCATTAATGTAGAAGGCATCGCATAATTTCTGCGATAATTGCGATTGTTGGTTACGATTATTCTCAAAGATATTTAATTTTTAATTCTGAAGCTAAATATCATCATATTACCGACGTATTATAAACAATTCAAGGGAGTGTTATAATAGATTAAATTAAGGCTTAAAAATATCAAATTTCTTATTTACTATAATTTACACACTTGTAAAGCAAAACGTAGATCATAATATATCCTAAGGAATTAATGTATTGTAGTATGTAAAACACGAATGTTATGTACTTTTTAAATAGGTATAAAATACACTCCCTTTTATTGTCTTACGTTGATAATCGTCTAGATCGCATTGTAAATAAGCTTACCTGATTTATTTGTTTATTAGTTTAATTTGAAAATTATAACTTGTCGAACGAATGAATCAGCCTTTATCACTGAAATTTTTGTAATCATCTGACACACATAATATATCTTAAAAGGAACATATTCTGTATGAATAGATTCTTGAAGTATTTCCTTGTTCTTTAGTTTAAATTTTGTACACAAATAAGGTTTTCCTGTAAGTATATCTGTTTTAAATCATGGAATAAATGTGTGCGCACCTATGGTTCTGTTTTCATTTTCATAATAATACTACCAAAACTATAATCTTTATTGACTTTATCTGAATGATAATTTGTTTTATTTAAATGTATTTATTACAACAATTTTTTAATTTATTATTAGAAAAAGGTAAAATAGGGAATTCCTTTATGTTAGAAATACTCACAAAATAAAATTTGTTTGAGTAAAATCTATTTTACTTAAAAGCTGAAAGATATAAGCGAACTTACTAATATTGAAAGAAATAGAATTTAATTCAATCCAAACTTTGAATATAAATTGTTTTTAAATAGTAAACATTGATCTTACGAATAATAGAATTTAATAAATTTCTATCGAAAATAAAAAACATTATTTTAAATATTAGTAATTGATAATTATGAATAAGAATTTACCATAAAGCTGTTGTTGATCTGCATAAATAAAATATCACAAATTAATGTCATTAAATTTATCTGGTTTTTCCATAAGTTGTACAAATGCATATCATTAAATAATCGATATACGTCAGTTTTTTAAAATTACTTTGTCAAAAATATGTGACAAAGAAACATTTTTCACTCTACAAAAGATGCTGCGAATAAAATGTTATTCTTAGAATTTGTAAAGTGTGTACACGTTTTTTACATATAAAAAAATAACACAAAATATTGTACAATTGTAATTTAGTAAATGAACTTACTGTAGCATGCTATCCTGAAATTGTGCATTTTCTTATGCTATTTCAATGAAAAAAGCAGTGTAACATTTTCTCGATAATAAACGTTAATCCATCAATAATTATCATCTGGAATTATTCACTTTTATATAATAAAATCCCATTTATTGTTCATGAATATATTCAACTCTGTGTTTAAAAATCGGTAAAATAAATAGGTTTTTATAAGCATATAATAAAACCTAAGCTAAAGATTATAATCTACATATACCTACACATCTGCTTTTTAGAGTATTATTTTTATCTAATATATTTGTTTTTTTATATTTTACGATTCATATTTTTATATAGTTCTGCATTTTCGACTTATAGTGAGCACTTTGGGTGCAATGGTACAATAGGATCTAAGTATATAACATAAAAAAAATTTTATTGAAAAAATACAGTTTACTAAGCAATCTTTGAATATTAAAGAGCTCGAAAATTCCAACCGATTTTAAACTACGAACCCAATCTTACATACTTATATGAGGATCGATGTGTAGCATTAACTACATATTATGGTGAGTATTTTGGCTAAATTTTTACTTTATGTTATAAACACGTTTTTAAGGACTAATAAAATGGTATATAGATTCGTACATACATGTAATCAGAATGAAAGATTTTATGATTATAATTATAGAAACGCCTTATTTTCGTATTAGTATCTAATTTATTCATTTAATAATATATTATTAGAGATGTTTACATTGTTTTGTTTTTTATGAATAAAAAAAATCTCATTTTAAGATAGAAAATGATAATAGTACATTACGATACGTGTGACCTAAGTAGCACTTTTTTGCACGGCGTGAAATTAGGGCCCGAGCGCAGCGAGGGTCCTAATCACGCCGTGCAG
>JAPYZP010000327.1:7309-35016 GCA_030522985.1 Torymus sinensis | reverse complement strand
CAACGTGTCGTCGCTTCCGCGCCAAGAGGTATTATCTCGGAGACTATTTTACAAAGAAATTATCTGAGAGTCAACCCGTGTAAAAAAAAGTCTGACACAAGTCTGGCATTAAGTATCTCGCGAGATGATGTTCTTTGCTTCTCGTTATATTGACAATCGATGGTGAATTACACGACTAGTAAATCGAGAAAAAAATAAAGGGTGATTCATTACCAGAAACGCTATAGAACGTGTGAAAATGAAAATGGTCACTTATTTTTTAAGGTAAGAAAAAAAAATAGTAAGTAGGGGACAAAAACATCATCGCGCGAGGTAATGCTTTCTTCAACTGCATGGACTCCTCGATAACGCCTTTTTCAACTGGACTCGCAGATAACGGCTTCCTGTACTGCCAAATAACTTCTTAAATTGGACTCTCAGATAACGTCTTTTTAAAATCGACTCCCGCAGATAACGGACATTTGGTTCGGAAGTGACGGTATTTTGCCATTCTATGTATAGTATCTAAAACTAAACAAGAGCTATATATTTAGCAATACCATCCAACACAAATCAGAAGCTTTCGCTGACTTGCTTGTCCTTGTTTCATATCCGCGGAATGTCACTTCGAACGCTATCAGACTACTACAGCAGCGTTTTATTTTTGTGAGAATTGCGCACCTATGCGAACCGTCGATTCATTCGCAAATGGCCGTCCGCGATTCGCAAATTGGTTCAGGTAAACTTGTAGCAAAGCAGACAGTTGGGCTGCACGCAGGGTATCCTGGGGATAAACGAGGGCAGGTGAAATACGGGTCGCTGGGGCAGCGGCTGCTGCTGTGGCTGCTGCTGCTGGCCGCCGTCGAAAAAGCTTCGCTCGTACGCGGTCGCCGACTTGGTCAGCGGGAAGCCCGCCGCAGCGCAGACCTCGAGGCTTCGGGGCACCGAGTCAGAGACTACGTTGACGAAGCAGCAACCCTGTTCGTGTCAATATAATTTTTTAGTCGTACATATACCTAGGGACCATTTTTTTTACTGGACATTTGGACATAAAGGTTTTTGTTTTGGAGATCGAAGTGAATCTGGAAATTGTTTTTTTACAAGAACAATAAAGTGTAAAGCACCCGATATACTTAACACTATCTTATCTTTTATAAAAATGAGTTTAAAAAAATATTATGAAATCGCAAAATGAAGTTTATTATTATTATTAGCATCTTTGATTACGATAACGGCAAAATTCTTACTTCATTATTTCTTTTTTTATATTTTGATGAGACTTAGCTATCCTTTACAACCATCTGGAAGAGGGCGAGGGGTTTGAATCACGGATTCGGCTGAAACTTTGGGATAGATTTTTGGATGCAGATATATGAAGAAAGCTGCAATATTAGACCCTAACGCTAAAAGAAACTAACGGTCTGGACAAGTCTTGAAACAAGCCTCTTCTTAAAACGGTAACCATTTAACTCTGAGGAGTCTTAAATAGAATTTCAAAAACAGAAAATAAAACTAGAGAAAATAAGCTTTCATTTGCTTTTTGAAGAACTGCAAAATGTTGATTCCTTCCAAAGTTATGAAAGTTTAAACCTGAGCATCGAAAGTGCATCAAAATATGCCGGCAATTTAAGTTTAGGGATTAAACAGTGCATTTTCGATGCTCTATTTTAAACATTATAACTTTGAAAGGGATCAACATTTTTAATTCTTAAAAAAGCAAATGAAAACTTGTTTTCTCTAGTTTTATTTTCTATTTTCGGAATGATATTTAAGACTCTCCAAAGTTAAAGGGTTACTGCGTTTTAAGAAGAGACTTTTATCAAAACTTTTTTCAAAATAAAGCTAAAAATGTCCAGAACTTCAGTTTTTTTTAGCGTTAGGATCTAATATTGCTGCTTTCTTCATATTCCTACATCCAAAAACCTATCCCAAAGTTTCAGCCGAATCCGTGATCCGTACACCTTGCTCTCTCCTAGTAAGTATTTATAAAAGCACAGTGAAGTAATAACGAAAATACTACAGTACAAAAATATTATTATTTATCATGAAATTGGAAAAGACAATTAAGAAAAATTGTTTTCTGTCAAACGAACGAATTAATCTTCGCACATGCGGCCATTTATTAAATATTTTACTATTTTGGGAGAAGTGGTGCCGGCTATTTTCCATAATACGTTAGATTACCTGTGGTACACGTTAATTAGTACTAATTCATTATCCTACCTACGTTTGCCTACTGCTAATTAATGATAATTTTTAAATATATACTTTCGAATAATGATAAATAAAAGGTATTAAATTTTCTCCTTATCTTGCACCGATGAAAATTAATTTATCTATATGGACTGTTGTATTTTGACAATATGTTGCCCACAATAATTGGCAAAATGAATGACATCATTTTACTGGAATAATCACTAATAACATAGCTGAATAGAAGAATTTTCATTAAATTTAAATGTGATTTTCTTTTTCAACTCTTATATTTTATGTATACAAAACGCGATAGATAGCTGCATCTATTTTTTCAGCGGTGATCTTATTCTGCCATCAAACTCATCACGTACCTATACTAGACTGAGAAAAGGATTTGGTTTCTGTTAACATGGCATTGTAACTATTAACATGCGTATGTTCAGATATGTCCAAATATACGCATTGTAACAGTTAACTTACAATATGTTACTGGTAAACATTGATATTGTAATAGTTACTATATTGGGTTTTACCGTAAAAATCTTCGCTATTCAAATATAGGATATTGTAACAGTTACAATATTGTAGTTTCAATCAAATAGACAAATATGTTAACTATAAAAATATTCTTCTCTCAGTGTACCTCATTTCCTCGCCATGCATTTCCATTAATTTTCTCAAATCTATAAAAGCATCTACAAAGCGACAATTCTCAATCACACCGTACATCCTATACTTACCAATGCGCCGTCGGCATGAAGATTCGCCGAGTACAGAGGCGGCAGGGCGAACGCGTCGGGCGACGGTCTCTCGAGCGGCAGCTGCACCGGCGTCGGCTGCACCTCGGCTAGCTGCCTCGTCGCGGCCGACGAGTTGCCACCTCCGCTCGACGTCGACGACGAATGCTGCTGTTGAGGCGGCCTGAAAGCCGAGACGCGCTCGTGGCTGTTGGCGAAGTACTCGATCGCCTTGAGCAGGTCCTGGCCGCAGCGCTGCAGCACGAGCTGCAGCACCGACAGCTTCGTGCCCGGGAAGAGGCGCGCGAGCGTGTCGATCGACGCCTGCGATATCGCTGTCGCGGGCGACGACGACGACGAGGACGAGGACGGTGATTTGTTGGACTCGGTGAGGTCTGCGGACGGGACTCGACGTGGTTTTTCCAGCTCGTCGGGCCGTGCTGGCTGGGAGATGCAATGATAAATTGGTTAGTAATGTTTAGCCTATACAAACGCGTTATAATTTATATTATAAACCATTTTCAGGAAAACTTTCAAAAATACCTTTAAACTTTTTACTGATAATTTAGGCGGCACACTTTTATCAACGTCTTTTTGATCCTTTGTTTTTCCGTCGTTAAAAATAGGCTTGATGATTGGGGAAGTCGACGATTCCAGTTTTGATTTAGCGCTTGTGTCTGGTTCCGTCACGGTCATACCGAAAATCTTTCCCTGTGGGAGCCGATTCAACTTCTGCCCGGTGGTCACCTTAGCCATGCTCAGCGCAATCGCATCCTCGGCGGCTTGTTGTCGTTTTAACGCAACCTATGATTATTAGTGTGCATTAGTATTTATAAGAAAAAATGATTTTTTGGGCAAACGATAACTGGAGTTAAATTGTTTAAATCGCTTTGAAATTTTGCAGAGATAAAGTTTGCATATGTCTATGAAGTTTATAAATTATGAGTTGATATACTGTAATTTTGATCCCTTTGATTATGGGAATCATATATACCCGTGATTCACAATTAATATTGTTTTATAAGAAATAAAAGTTTATTCAACATTAATAATCTTGATTTTAATTTATATTGACCAAGGCGAAGGATATAGTATAATTTTCAGCCAATAAACACAGTCCGGAAAATTGAATTTTACGGCCTAGTCTATAAAAAAAAATTGGATTAGCCGGTCCTGGTGCATACCAGTCCCTATACTCGGTCTGTGAAATCGCATTTTACGGCCTTGTGACGAAAATAATAACTATTCTCTAAGAATAAATAAACAACTAAAAATTCTCCCTTTTCTCATTACACGCTGTATAATAAAATAATCATCCTGCAATACTGTAACATCATCGCAATCGAATTAAACTATCTGATTTTCAGGAAAATAAAAGTCCACGAGGCGAATTAACGGCTCATCAATTAAAAGCCCTCGTCGTCGCCGTCTCCCCTCATCTATAGTGCGACGTCGAAATCACTCGCTCAAGTGCGCCGCGCGACGAGGTGTATTTTATATACACACAGGCATATATACACTTGTGCGCGCACAAGCTCTCTGGACCGCGCGCGCGCTTCCAGCCCTCGGTAGCCCCAGCGAAGATCGGGTGTCATAATGCCTATGCAAACAGAAATGAAATCCAACGCCGCACGCGCGCGCGTCCACGTCACGTTAATGGATTTGACTCTTGCGTGCGATGATGCCGATGTGGATTGAAACGCTCCCGTTAACACAATTCTCTCTGACTCCAAGAATGAAGTCTTTTGGCGCAGGTTGCGAGACAGATGATTTGTGGGATGATCTGAATCATTCGGTGTCGTTTACGCGTAGTATATCATGATGTTGCGGATAAGGTTTTCATTGGACTCTGAGGTTGGTGGGGGGAATGTACTTGATGCTATAAAGTTTAGTTGTATCAATATAATGATAAACTTGTGTAATAATAACTGTGCCGATATTTCTATAATAAATTATAGATAAATTGTCGTTATAAAGAAGAGTGCAGGATGAAATTTGATGTAGTTATATTCACAATTTTCTCTAAATTCTCTTATTACATCAAATTAAATCGTTTATGCAAGAATTTCACAACTATCTTTATGTAATTCAATGGTATCCGTAACCGCATTATTTTGCTTTAAGAAGTAAATTGAATTATAAATAGAATCAAATAAAAGCATAAAATTAAGGCTCTTGCTATTTGACCGCCAAATGTAAACTACACTGATTAAGAGTATATAAGTTCTATTAGAGAAATTATACCCCTTTGGTATCTTTTTACAATTTTTATATAACCAGTCAATATTACATAAAAGTAAATATTACTACTTAGTATCTCAACTATTTCACAATCATTGCAGACCTATCGCCACTAAATCTTCCTTCTAACGTTCCTTTTATATATATAAAAAAGAAAACGATAAATATCAGCGACCACGTCTCGACATCCGTCCCGCCCTACCGATCGCTTCCTTTATAAGTACGGTTTAATCACTCACCTGCGCAGCCATGACCCGCTGCCTCTCGGCGATGAGCGAGCACTTGGGGCAGAAGCACTCGCGGTAGCGGCACTCGCGCTTGTGGCCCCTCAGCCAGGATATCAGTCCGTGATTCCGGCATCTCGCGCACTTTGGCCGGCGCTGCTTTGGCTCGCCCGTCGTCGCCGCGGCGTCCTCGTCGTCCTCCGACTTCTTCAGCTTGTTCCGCAACATTATCGCTCTCAAGTTGTGGAAAATCGAGAGTTATAAATTCATAGATTGCATTGGCTGTTTGTAGTTTGACATTGCTCGTTAATGGCATATTTCGATACAAATGCGAAAATGTTGATTCTAGCACGAGTGTATAGAATCATCCTTCGCATGTCTATCAAACGATATATTTTTCGATACAGGGGGTGTGGAAAGCGATTTTAAAAATTGACAGAATGTGTAAAATCGCATTTTACGCATACTGTATCGGAAAATATGTTGCAAAAGTGTACGTTGTAAGAGATGAAATTATCAATGAATTAGATTGACGAAAAGAATTTTTAGTATAAAAAAACTTACTTAGAGGTTCATCCCGTTTAAGACGATTTACAGCGGAATATAACAAACAGCCCGAGAACTCAGATCTACACCAAAATGAAGAGAAAAAGAAGAAACTAGCTTTCAAGCACTCAAATTATATAGACGTTGGCGACCAACGAACAACAAACTGCAAACTCAGCGAAACCTTGAAACAGTTGAGCGAGCCACGATAGAGACCAGCGGTACCACTGGAGGCTGAGGAGATGAAGTCAGCGTTAGCCGCAAAAGTGACTATCTGCGCGCTGTACACTCTTTCATTCTCGCGGGCGCAATCGGCCAACCCCCGCGACCAAGGGGATGGACCCGCTGCGGTGATTTCCTCGCGTCTGCCGATTGGCTCCTCGTCTGTTTACCCTGGCGCGCCTCCGTGCGCGCGCGTCTCCGCGACCGCAGCCCTCGCCTTTGTTTCTACGCCCGCACCGTATATACGTTATATGCTCGCATCTGTGTGCGTGTGTATTTTATGCGGGGGCGAATATCACTTTGTTGGCTCGATGTATTAATGTATCATTGAATTTTATCCTTGCCTCTCGCCCTTTGTCTCTTTCTGATTTCTTACTGCTCCAGGGGAGTTTCGTGTTAATCTTCACTGTGTCTATGTTTCTTCTATATCGAGTGTGTAAATGGAAAAGGGCTGCCGAGAAAAATGGGGCTCGCGCGAGTCTGATTTTTTACTAGTGAATTCATATAGGTGTTAGTATTACACAGTTGCTGTATGTTAGTATACATTATGGTTTAGTATTAAGATTAGTCGGTGAGTATCAATTACTGTGTTCTATCGTGTAAAGCAGGGAAAGGAATAGGTAGTAGAGTGATGGCGACCCTCTGACGGAACTGTTATTATCGGTCTTATTATAATTTATATTTGTAAGAAATGAATTGCAGTTGGGTATAACTAATAATTTTTAAAACACACTCTAACGACAAATTTATTATAACTTTGTTTTTATATAAACATAAATGTTTTGTAAAACGCAATACTTAATATTATAATAAAACGTATATGAAGGTAGAACATCCATATTTTCCGTAATCAAGTTCTTTTAATTTTTTGTGCTAAGATAGCGATAGAGACTATCAGTTGACTCCGTATAAACGAATGTAACTTTATTCAGTCCCCGAATTAGACAGCAGCTTAAAGGCGTTCTCATATTAGTAAGTTATTATTCATATTGAAACTGAAAACATCTTCTAAGTATACATATATTTTCTTATTTCCATTATTTTAGCTGATATTTTATTTATGTGTAAAGGTTAGTAGTAACTTATAGAATTAGGAAAAAAATTATTCAGTAATAAGGTTTTATTTTCTTAGCTGTATTTAAAATACAAAGAAAGTTGTCGAAATCATTGTAAATTATATCGTTTTATTAATTATAAACAATATTTTATTATATAGAATTTACAATATGTCCTTATATGTTTGAAAATTATGTTACAATATAGATAATTGAATGTTAGTTTGAAATTCTGTGTAAAAAAATACTTGATTATATAAAGTGTAGGGATTAAAAAAAACTTTGAAGTCAATAAATATTGTGATTGATTATTTATCACACCACTTGTACTTTTAAAATTATTAGTAAAATTCATTAAAGCATAAATCAGAATATTTCTATATATAATTTTACATATGCATCCAGAAATTTAAATGCAAATAATAATTTAAAAATATATATCTAGTAAGTATCTGCCATGAGATTTGTGTGTATTTTATTTACCAGTCCATCTTTACTTTTAATCAATTGTAACAAGTATTTTTAATCAAATTATCAGTGTAGCTAAATAATTACAGCTATTGATAAAAATTAAGCTTACTATATTTTTTCAAATTATTTTTAAATTTAAATCTAATATTTTTTAATGTGCTATATATTTACAGCGGAATTAAGTAGCTTGCCATGTTAAAATATTTTCACATTTTCTTTGTGATTCTACTCTACAAGTACTGTATCTATGCAAAAGCGGATTTTTCAGAAATTCGGAAAATTTCCATTGAAAAGAATGTCATGGAAGAAGATAAATCAAAATATTTCTCTCCAACAAAGTTCTTACCAATAGATAATGATGAAAGCTTTTTTTATGCACTTTGCCAACATCCAGAATCATTGGCTGATAATGTGTGCAACATCATAAAAATTACGGTATCTCTTCCTCACGGCACCATTAAGGACTCTTGCTTGAATATTAAAATACCTTTGGAGTCTCAAGAAATTCCAGCAGTGTTATGGCCAGTTATGTCGGATAATGTATTAATCGTTGTAAGCAGTATAGTAAAAACTACCTCACTCGATGATTTGAGTATGTTTCGGGATTTGCGTATTACTAATTTAAACATGAAAGATTGTTCTGTTAATACTTTTCCAATCATCTCGTTGTCTGCGAAGCAAGACGATTTTGCTGCACCTGTGCCAGTATTTTTTAATGAAACTTTTGAAATAGTTGTAAGAAATAAAACACTGTGCAGAGATAAACGTATTTGTAGATTATCGTACCGTTACAAGGGTCAACAAATTGGTGATCCTAAACCTATGAATCTGGATTTTTTACCTGAATTGTCTTCGGTTGCCCATTTGTCATCAGAGAAAGGTTATTACGTTCATCATTTGGAAGCTATAACGTCTAGAGTTGTCAACTCATTGTTGATGCACGTGGACCAAGATGGAGAAGTTGCATTTCTTGCGACAGAGAAAACCAGCGATTCAGACTACTTTCGTCGAGCATATTCAAGTATGAATGAGCATTTCAGTTTATGCTCACTGATTTTTAAATTTGACAACTCGAGTCTTGCTATCAATAAAATAAACTGCCGGCAAATTAATACCAGGGCTGTAACAATTAATGAAACTATCGAGATCGAGGAGATCAAAGTCAAAAATATAGGGCAAACCTGGATAACAATTCATACTTTAGCTAATGGTGAGATATTGATGGCTACAGGAGTCTGCGGAATAGGAAAATCTCATCGACAATATATGATTTGTGAAAATTTCCAAATAAGGAAAATCGGAACAAGTCAACGTCGAGATAGATCGCTGGAAATAGACGGACTTGATCTGTCTTGTATTGACACAGATACAAGGTTCGTCGCACGTATTACCGAAAGCGTTGCAGATGAATATTGCATTATATTTACTTGTTTTGTTTATAATTATGAGGAACCTGGAAAACTAAATTACCGTAAATGGTGTATACCAAAAAAGCATATAGACTCACTACACCTGTAATGATTTAACAAATGTCAACACAAGTTTTTATAAAAAATTAATTAAATTGTAAATAAAAATTACCCTGGTAGAAAACTAACTACCCAAGCTGTTATAATTTTTTTTTTAATTTTTTTCTCTGAAGCAAATGAAGATAATCTCAATCTTGAAATTTTAACCCAATATTATCTTTAATATTATCTTTTATAAATGGTTAAAATTTTGAGTTATTGATAAGTCAACTATTCTGTGTATAAACGCCATTCGAAAATATTTTTTAAAAAATTTTAACCCAAATATCGTTGTCCGTGACCGTCGGATTTTTATTGGGCAACGAAGTCATCCAAAGACTATGCAAAAACTACCTATCCACAAAATTTCAAAGTGATTAGATACAATTTACTGCAGATATCACATATCATAGAAAAGCGACTTTATTATAAAATAATTTTTTTCTCTAAAAATATTTGTTACAACTACTTCAAATCTGACAAATTGTTGATTTGTATACGAGACATTAGGAAATGTCGAAATTATTTTTTTTTAAATTGTAGATAATTTTACGCTGATTCGTATGCATTATATGAATAAAATCACGATATACCTTGTTAATGACCTTTAAAAAATGAAAAATTGTATCTGAAAAGTGAAAAATTGATATAAAAAAAAAAACAAAAAAAAACCATAAATAGTATATTTCTAACGTATAACTTTTCCAATTTTAACCAATCGTTTTTGGAGCGCGCTGAAAAATGTTGTTTTCCGTTCAAGATATTCCGAAAATAATATTTTCTGCATTCTAACATCAAAACGAACATTTGGGCTGTGATTTTTCGGTTATCATGCAGAAAATTATATTAGTAAACTGCTATGGAAAGCAAATTTTGAAGCACTCGATTTCCCAGCGCGCTCTTTCCGATCTCGCCTGAATTGGTACCTTTTTATGCTCGACCGAGTTGGTCCCTTTTAGCGCTCGCCTGAGTGGGTACCATGTTCCTCTCAGCCGACGACTTGATGTTGGTTTGGTTAGTGCAAAGTTGTAAGTGGTAAGTGATAAGAGATAAGAAGTGTTGGTAAGGTAGTGCGTTTCGTCCCGGGTTACCCGTCTGCACTCATCAGTAAGGCTGCGAAGGCAACCTTGCCTTAGATGGAGGAGGATGTCTGAGCTAGGCCCAGAGGTCCTATATACTACACGAACCAGGATGTAGTTCGGTCGCTTGCGAGAGTTGAAGTTTAGCAGGAATTCTGGAGGTTGAGTTGTGAAGTTCGAATCCGACATATATTTGGACTCCAAATGACTCAAAACATCTTTCTAACACGTTTTCTTCAAAACTGTTTTTATTCACCGTCACAAAGCTTGCTTCATGACGAAGCGTTTATATAATAGTTCTAAACATTTTTCCGAAAGAAATTATGACACGATGTTTGTTAACACACACAAATGTACGCAATTGCGTTTCTTGAGATTTCGTACTGTAACGGGGTAACATGAAAAAAATAAGCGCTGACATCGGGACTCCAACTCGAGCCGTCCGGACGACCGTCGAGGGTCTCTACCGCGGGACTACCCAACGCACTGTCAAACCGCGGTCTTCTATTATCCATCATAATTCGCGATGTCAATAATACAGGTACCTTCCATGCGCCCGTTATAGTAAATAAAATAAAATAGTGAATTAGATAAGGGGAAGCAAAGTCCCAATATATTGACATTTTTTTATGAAACTTATTTATGAAAATACGGACATAGTTTTTGAACAAATATATGTTCTTATGCAAATACTACTAGTATCATATATATATACGGAGGGCATGACAAACGTGTTTTTCCAAAAATATATTTAGAAATTATTTAATTAAATAAAAATCGTAGTGTCAGTAAGTAGGAAACTGCATTTTTATCATTTTACCTAGAA
Source organism: Torymus sinensis (assembly GCA_030522985.1). Classification (NCBI taxonomy): domain Eukaryota; kingdom Metazoa; phylum Arthropoda; class Insecta; order Hymenoptera; family Torymidae; genus Torymus; species Torymus sinensis. Next base: position 23,932 of record JAPYZP010000327.1, on the reverse strand, counting down.
ATACCACAAATGAGTACATCTTATGCAAATACTAATAGAATCATTCAAAAGAATAAACATTTGAAAGTTAGTTTATTAAATAATGAAAGAGTGTTCATTTTGGATTTTACAGCCCCTAACAAAAATAAAAAAAAAATGCTCAGTCTGATCGAAATCGGTACAATGGAGCACGAATCTGTTTCGACGTTTGCATACAAAGTGGTGAAAATGTTTACTCTTCGCACAAAGTCTGAAATAAATTTTATTAAAATACGAAAACTCCCTATCACTTTTCAGTGCACGTTATATTTTTTAGGTAATTAAATACAAGAATTATAGTTTAAATTATTTAAGATTACTTAAAATTTATTTATTCAAAATTGGTTTTAATCCCGATATTCTATCTAACACCTTTTATAATATGGGCTTTTTATAAAGTTTTTTAAAATCGATAATTGATTTATAATGCGATAATAAATTGAGCTTCAGGAAACTAACTTCTAATAAATTGGCAGCGATTTTTTTTAAAGGATGATAATAATTATGGTTTTAATCAACTTATTTATTTTATATCCTCATAAGTACAAAAATAAAGTTGAATGAAGACGGTACAAATATTATTAATATTGAAAAACTTGTTATGTTATTTTCAGAAAGGCAGTGGTAAGTTTTATAACCATATCTAACAGCGATTGTTTATTAGAATCGATATATCAGTTGCAATCGTTACAGCGATTTTCCTGCACTTGTAGTATCCAAAGCTGCCACGTGCCTTTTCGGTAGGCACCATTTTCGGTAATTCAGATGTGACATGTTTTTGCTCTCAAAGGTCAATTCGCAGGCCATAACCAGACAATACCGGTCATCGTTCTCAGTCAGTCGTATTTCATTTGTGTACGAGTTCTCGAACTTGAAATCGATTCCACGAACGACAAGCCAGCGGTGATTTTCTCGCTCTGTCTGTTCCGATTTGACGATCCGCAGCCTCATGGTCATACATCGGTCGAGCTCATCACAGTCAACGACTGCAAGTAGAATGGCGCCTTTGGTCAGGCTATGTACGCTCAATAAGTTAATATGGCTGGTCCATGGGATATCATCTAACGTTCTGTTCAGAATCAACTTTCGATCGTATATCTGTTGACAGCGGATATTGTCGTCCAGACGCCAACAGCTGCTGTGTAAGCCGTAAGCGGTGGACATAGCAGGAAACATATGGTATATCAAAATACCCCTCTCCTCCACACGGAAGGTGGCTTCTCCGACGGCGTTGAGGTGCATCGTCGTTAGGCGATCGTTTTCATTATTCCACAATCTCGCAATGTAGCCCTGATCCGGTGACCGGGGATCTGCCGGAAAGATAAAGGCTTTCGGCCAAAGGGAAAATGGCCTGGGTTTGTCTATCAGCTTACCGTTGTAGTCGTAGGTTATGCGACAGCTATCCAGGTTGCCGCACGCATCCGAGGACGTTCTAAATATTTCCACTCGATCATTGAACACGACTGGGTTAATATCAGTGGTGTAGTTTAGGTCGAAGACTTTGCAGGTGTCAAGGTTCAGAAAGTTCAGCTGCATTTCGGACTCATTATTATTACCAATTGGCTTCCATTGCCAAATAAATACGCTGTTCGTAGATATCGACCCAATGTTTATCTCCTTCGTGGACGTTAGTTGGATGTTGGTACAGTTATCTTCGATTGTTCCATTTTCAAAGAGGTAGGTCAAACGTGTGACGTTGCATACGTGCTTGTTCTCCGTTGCCAAACAGGTTGCGAAATGGATGCTGTTGATATCATCGCTGTTTGTGAATGGCAGGATGCTACCTACGGCTTTGTAGTACCAGGGTTCGGAGAAGTTTCTGTCTCCTGTGGACCTCGGAATCTTGTGGACTAAGGTGAATGCCTGCAGGTCCGAAGGTGATTCTGCACTCGCGTAAGGGAAGCAGACACAGAGTGCAACAACGAAAGTCCATGCGGTACACATATCGTATGATGTCTAAAAGGATTCAATTGAAGCGATGTTAGTTAATTTAAATTTTCAACTGTACACGAATAATTTATGATAATAAAGATCATACGAATGCTTCGTCTCCTGGCGTCTCCGTCTCGTGTCTCGTAGCAAATCAGACTAAGAATTATCTTGAACTAAAAGTAAAATGTTTCCCTACTAACTTTGGCAACTGACTTTCAAGTAAAAGAGCTTGAAAGTTTTGGTGGAGGGATAAAATAGATAATGTACATCACTATCTTGTGGAGAAAATTGAGATAGACTGACGGGACAGTTTTTATCAAAAGATTAGAGCATACTCATTGTATGTAACGTTTTAAATAATTTAAGAAAATTAGTCCGTTTATTATATCTAGATAATAATAAATGTTTACTAGAGTAAATATATTTTCAATGTTACAAAATACAGCAAAAAATGAAGGGCATAACCATTACTTTGATAACCGTAGTATAAAATAACTAGTGTTACTAGTAAAGTTTGAAAAAATGTCGTCCCTTTATTTTATAAATGTCGTTTTGAATATTTTCATATTAGTTTTTTGTCGTTTTTCTAATAATCTAACCATGTAGTCATTGCCACGACGAAAGTCAGTGTTAACAATTGACATTAACCTACATATGATTAGACTGCACCTCTGCTTGAATTTACAATTAGTGGATAAGATAAAGCCCTTATATTTATTATTACGTTTAATGAATTTTTGACATTGTTGCATCTAAACCGATAAGCTTATAATTGACCTAGAAGAGATAAGTTTTACTCATTTAATCTTCTGAACTTGTCCCTCTCTGTCTCAAATCGAAAGTTATGATACAATGTTATTGATAAAAAAAATGTCTGTAGGTGATCGTATTGCGGAAATTAGTATATTCTACAGTATCTTAATTATATTTACCACAGGGTTGAGATAAAATTTAGTGATCGGGTATATAAACAATGGGTTAGCAGTAAGTTTTTGTATTCCACCAGCAGATGTGTTCAATTCAGGCCACGATGAGGTACTATGCAGTGATTGTTCTCTTGCAATTGGCGGTTACTATCTATGGTGAGTTGCAATCGTTTATTTTAGAATAACACATAAAAATAATTTTTGAAAATTCGTTAAATTGTCTTTCCGAAACATGATTCTCATTTATTAAATTAAAAGAGAAGTATTATATTTTTATTATCACTTCTTTGCAGCGAAACCCTCGCCACGAATCATAGGCGGCAGTGATGCAGCAGCAGGACAATATCCCTACCAAGTAATGTTGAAACGTGGGGGAACTTTCACCTGCGGTGGCTCTATTATCTCCGATCGCTGTATCCTTACAGCGGCTCACTGCCTCTCGAGGTGCGTAACATTTGCTTCTTCTATTACTCATATATAAATGAATAACGCAAGTTCAAGATAATAAAAATAGAATCTTATTTAAAGAGCTCAGCCGAAAGACATGGCCATTACTGTGGGGGATATCAAGCGAATTCGTGGAAATGGAACGACTTATACAGTCGAAGCTATCAAAATACACGAGAACTATACTGTATGTTTTTTATATCATAACTATATACAATTTGAGTTGAAACGATTCTCGTTACACTTTCTCTTATCACGATTTGTTTCTAGACCGCTAGAGCGGCTGGCCCTGATAACGACATTGCTATACTTCGCTTGACTAAAGATATCGTCTTTGGAAAAAACGTAAACAAAATAAATTTACCAGAAGATGACGTTAACACGTTCGATGACGCAACAGTGATACTGACTGGTTGGGGTGCTCTCAGAGTAAGTTTAGTTAGTACAAAGAAGGTTGCTGAAATCAAAATATTTTTTCTTGTTTCAAAAGCTTCAAGCTAAAAATTTCTACTTTATCGAAATGGTCTAAACTTCCGAATGAACAGCTAGGAGCTTTATAATATCTATAAAGCCCCTGGGTTTTCTTTTTTAAACGTAAAAAAATGAATAATGCTAGTAATGCCTGGGTTTGGGGTCTTATTTTAGATTGGAGGTAAACTCCCAATCACGCTGCAACAAATACCCCTGAAAGTTATCAGCCAACGCGAGTGTAATGAAACTTGGACGGCCTTCATGGAGGAACCCATCATAAGCAGCAAAATTTGCACAACTTCGAATGTGGCACAGGGAGCATGTCACGTGAGTAAGGCTTAGATAGCTTCGAAAAGAACAGCACATATTGAGACTATTTTATTCTTTTATTAGGGTGATTCAGGTGGTCCCTTGGCTTTGGATAACACTCAAGTTGGCGTAGTCTCCTACGGCTGGCCTTGCGGTACCGGAGTACCCGACGTTTTTACCAGGGTTTCCAGCTATGTCGGATGGATCAAGAAAAACTGTGGCATCTAAATTTTGGAAATTGTTGTATTATAAGTAGGATTATTTTGTTATTGTGTAACGGAAATATCTTCGGTCCGATTTTCAATAGTTATATAATATAGTGTATAACATTCAATGTAGTAAAAAGAGGAACTATTTGATATTAAGAAATATTTATAATTTCTAATATAAATAAACGTTTTACTCAGTTTAATTCTGTATAATAATTTTGTTATTTTTCGAAATTCATATTGATTTTTTTGTGATATTACTAGACATCGTTTTAGAGTTATATCCAATACTTCTGAGTAATACATAATAGTTACAAATATATTATTTTTAAAATAAGAATTATTAAAAGTCTTTTTGAAGGTAATGTTTGATATTTTACATCTTAGTAACGGGTAATTTAGAATTCCACCCGTGTTTTGAATAATTAAATTATTTAAATATTTAATTCAAGAGAATGAGTGGTGATGACTTGGTGATGAGTACATAATTAATAAATTCATGTTCTGTAAAAATCCATGATAAATTCAACAGAATTGACGCACGATAATTACTGAGAACATAAATATATTCTTTCAAATCTCGTCTCTTAAAAAAATGATGGCTGGAAGTAGTGACTTATATCAAGATTCGATGTGATTGGATGTTTAAAAAAAGCGCGAATATTTGAATCTTTTAGATTGACAATATGCTAGAATTGAATTTTGAAATTCAAGTACTTATAGAACTACTAAATAATTAAAATAGAATAAAAACATTTGATTTTCTGCTTAAAAAATGACTATCATTTCAACTAATTAAATCTAAATCATCGTGAAAAACAGTGTCCATAACACCAAAAACAAAATAGTACGCGCAAAGCGCGTTTGAATTTTGCTGCTAATTTACCCCTTTGACTCCCAGTGTTACTCTCATGTAAAATAATATTAAAAAATATGTAAAGAATGTTTCAATCAATATTTTTTAACTCAGGATGGCTTAAGTGAAAAATTACAGTATTTAGTTTTTTGGATTTATAAGAAAAATTAATTTAATATCTGCCAGTATTTTTTTTAACCGAAAAAGAAACCGAAAATCACAAATCTTTTTCTGTTGAAAATTTCAAGTATTTATTTGGGCGTTAAAGGGTTCAAAAAAATGTTAAAGTTCTAAACTTATTTTTGGAGAAAATTTTAAAAAGTTAAAGTTTATTTACTTTAATATTCTGATAAAAAATACGTAAAAAAGTATGATATGAATCTCAAGAAACACTTTCTTGCTAAGGCATAATAAACTATCAAACGCTTATATATAAGACTTGTAAAACTATTATATAATTGGTATCTTTCCAAAATATTCTAATATCGTTTGCTGAGGATTCAACCATATATTATGCGATAATTTACGATAACAAATGACGAAACTTAATAAAAACAAATAATAAATATAAACAAAATAGATAAAAATTCATTTCCATTTACTATATTACATTTACCTAGTGAAACTTTTATTTTAATAAATGAATAAAACTTGACAAAGTTACAGCGTTATATACTGACAGACACACACACTACACGTATGAGCACGCGCACACTTAAAAATAGTGTTTTTCAACTCTAGATAACTCAAGACATGTTTATAACATGTTTTTATGCAAACTTTTTTTCATCGTCAGAGAGCTTCATCTGTAAAGAATAAAAATTGTTTTTATGATATGTAGCAGAGTCAATTAATTCGGATTTTATATTGGCACAAATTTAAAATCCAAAATTTCCCTTTGTCATATAAAATTTATAACAATAATAAATTTAACTATATTATTTGTTATAGAATTTTTTAATATAAATTATTGAAATACATAAAATTCGATTAGAATGAAGATGGGAATACTGACTTCTCCTTCCTCCAGTGTCGCTCATTCTTGTATTTCTGGGTATACCTGAAAATAACTGACCAGTGTAGATAATACTTCTTGCATTTGTCCATAATACCATAAACTTTTGTCGTGTTATCTATAGGTATCGCTTTACCAATTAAATTGTATAAAGACATACCGTGAATAAGGGATAATTGTAACTCCAGCTTTACGACTAAGCCAATGCGATAATGATCTAGAAGAGCGGATACTTAATGTACACGTAAGTTTCACACTCTTCATGACATTTAACGAGTAGATAAACATGGATTGCTCAGTAAAAGTGTTCCGCATCAAACAAGGGTAGAATGTATGAAGTGAACATTATTTACTCCTTTCTAGTTCAGTTGCGCATTCTACAGCGATACACATTGATGTATTTTATTAGGACGAATTTAATAGTTGGATTAGTATCTGAAAAATGATTAAACACCCAAAAACTATTGACAATAAGGTTTTATAATTGTTTAAAAGTTTGAAAAAGTCTTAAGCAAGATATGGTAAATAAAATAAGGGACCAATAATTACTTCAGTTATTATATTTATTTATTCTCTAATAATTTCCATTTGAACATTTTACAAGGTATTTTAAAGTTAAAATTAGTATTGTTGTGCAAATTATATTATAATGTTTGAAAACTTATTGCAATTTGATCGATTCTTTATCATTTATAATGGCAGATGATATTCCTTAACAATTTATTCTTTTAACGGGCTTGTTCAGCCTATATTACGCATGTATTTATACACTGTCATAAATATAATAATATAAATCTGTAAACAAAAAATAAATAAAATTTAAATCACATTATGTTTCTAAGCAATATGTATTATCCAGATAAGCCATATAGGCTGTCCCTTTTGCCCGGTACGTGCGACAAAATATTATAAAGAAATATATAAAATATGTATTAAATTTTTTTTATGAAAATCTTTAATATATTTTTAGGCACGAGTAAACACACCGAAGTTGAAAATAGACATACATTCTCAGTACGGTGAAATTGTAGCTAGGAACCTCTAAAAATTTGTTTTTGGTTATTGCAACGATGTAGTTATCTCGAGTGGCTAGAGCAAGTATAGTTACTAGGAGTGATGTTTAGTATTTATACTCACGATTTCAATATTGTACATAAGTGTATATACATGAGATATAGCTTGTCTGTTTTACCTGGCAGGGCCGTTTTGCCCAGGTCTCCCCTTACAAAAAATGCTTTTTTTTTATTCCCGTCTAATTTTAAATTACAATTGAAACTGTTCATGGTATATACCTACAATTTATTTATGAGTAAAAATACTTAAAAAATCTGGAGAAATTATATTCTTTGAAATGAGCTATATTTTATTGGCTGAATTTAAAATACAGATAAAGTTATATAACTTACATCATTTTAAGATTTATCGTTTTATAGTATTTATAGTATTTTTTAAACACTATTCTATGATGAATTCATTATAAGATAGGCTAAAGTATAATTAATTATATAGAATTTTATATTGCAATCGATGTGATAATTTAATTCATCGCGGAATATAGAGTTTTCAAAACACTATATAAAACACAATATTTTTATAATGTTTTGACTTATTCAGCCAAAAATATATCAGATGATTATATAACAATAAAAAGGTATATGTTTGACAATACTCTTATATGATATGACATATCGTAAAATTTACTTGATAATAAATCTGTGCCACATTATACTATGGTAATATGGTAATGTCCATACAGTTCACATAAAGCTATAATAGTACTCTATTTCTATTTTGAGATGACAAATTTTTAGATAAATTTCATTCAATTACAGAAATATTTTTATAATATATCTTGTATGGATTGTATTGTACATCGTCCCGTAATGGTGTTAATTAGTTATAATATGTATTTTTTTTGTGTATCTGTTTATCTTAGTCCATGTGAATGTATTACTAGTAGGTGTATAAATACTGTCTAGATTATATTAATAGTGCTACAACTGCTATATATTAGTTTATTCAATTGAAATTGATTCACATATAAAATAGTTCATTTATGACATTTCCGTTTTATTGATTAACATTAATCAATAAACTACACATTAGGTGCTGTACCGATGTTTCAGTAGTACATGAAAAAAGTACTTGCATCTGGAAAGCTCAAAGACGTATTTATTCCGCGTGTAGAGAGACTGCCTCAAGTGCAAGCACGTGTCAAGAGCATTTCTCCGAATTCAAAAGCAACGATTTTGACCTCAATGACAAGTTAACATTTGAAAGACCTTCAGGATTTCATGCTCGTGATGACGGTTTAGATGATTTTTATCTGGCTATTGAGTTCTTGCAGAAAAATACCATCTTTGCTGCTTGATGTCCTCCGTGGATAAATCGAGAGAATTCACGTCGTTTGAGACTCTCCGACTTTCTGATAGATGGCAGAAGGTGATACTAATGGTAGGATAAACGATACCCATGAAATATCGAATTATATATTTTTAAGAACCGTAAACATGTACTATAAAAACGTTTACGAAAGTGTGTTTATAATATATTTATATTTACAGTTTTTAAATTAAAATTGTGCACATATACTACATTTTATGCTATTTATGAAGAATTGTATGATACCTATTTCATCAAACATTTTATTTATAGGGGGTCATTCTCTGTAAACGTGCACATTCGATTGTACAACCTCCGTGGATAATTTACAATGTAAAATCTTCAATTTTTTTGAAAAATAAATTTTTTTATAAGAATTATGAAACTTAAATTATTTTAGAATATCAGTGAAATTAAAAATTTTAAATGTCCATTTATTATTCAATGAAAGAGGATTTACCTACCACGGAGATTACATGTAAAAATGTGCACTTTTGCAGAGAATCACCTTTATACTGAATTAAACAAACGGAATATGAAACTTAATCAAATAAAGAAAAAAAAACTAAATTCATAGCTCATAAAAAATGCATTTTCAATAGAATGAACATTAATGTTCAAAGCAAACTATATTTATTTACTACTTTTGAAATAAAATTTAAATATAATGTATACTTATACATTAAATATAATGTATACATATTCCTAGGCACATTTTATCAAATAAAAGGTAATATAATGTTAAGTTTTTGAAAGAATGAACTAAAAGGAAAACGTAAAGAACACGTCTCGCTATTGTAAAAATGGTTTTATGAAAGGAAAATTCTAAATATACATAAAATATAAAATACGCATTAAAGTGAGTATTTCGACTTACCTATTATATGAGAGTTGCGGACAAGGACAGAGGTATGGAGTATTTGGCAAAATCAATAAAGAACAACGACATTTTTGTCTTTATGTCGAGAATTAAAGATCGTATAATTCTTATATATCCTTAATACAGATTCCTCTTTCAGCCAGTGTAACGATCAAACGGAACTCCATATCGAGTCCACCCCTATTTTTTTTTATTACCCTTACATAAGCTACCCTTTGTTTCAACTCGCACAACACTCCAACAACAATTTTCTTGAATGGATCTCAATGCGCGGCCTTCACCCCAATCGTATCAAACCCCGACTTTTTTTTCGTCGCCGTCGTCGTTGTCGTCAAACGCTAATCGAGCGCTATTGCATGCGTATACTTTCCTCTCGAATGTTTCGCACGTGTGATTCGTCCTCGTCAATTTTTGTTTTCTCGTGTTTTTAAAAAACCGAAGAGACAAGGTGAGATGAACGGTTTTTCGTTGGCTGCGAATCACAGCGGTCAAAGTGCACGCATCCCGCGCCTCTTTCGCTTACACCCATTTCCCTCGATCGATCCGTACAAGAAAGAAACGCGTAATGCTTGTTCGATATCAACAACGTTTTTTTTTTCATTCATTCAATAACAGATAATGCATTTGACAACGATTTTTTTTTTAGTTTTATTGGTGTATTTTTTTCGTTCTTTTCGCTCTAACGAAAAAGTTGTCTTGTTTAACAATGACGAGTATGGATTATTAATAATAGCCTATTAGGTTATTTGCGTACCTGATTATTTGTTTCTTCTGCGTTTGACGAGTTTATCATTTTTTTTCTTTATCTTTTAATTTGTTTCCTTTATCTTCCATTATGAATATCATTTTATTAACATATTTTAGCAATAATTTAGATACTTATACACATTTGTGAAAAAGTAAATGTCGAGTTACAGCAGATCTGATAAATCGCATGCGCAAAATAATTAATTATATCGATAGATACTTAATCATGGACTATACGAATGTTATTTATGAGTAGCGCGCTTAAAACTGCAAGATAATATAATAACTTTAATAATTGACAATAATTATTATCAACAAAGGTTGACAAGCAATTCATAAATTTAATGTTTTCAATATTTTCATAATATTATTATACAGATTCCTACATCGAATTTTACATTATTTAAATTTATTTTCAAAACTTTTAGAATTATTGCAATCATTTACTATTCGTAATAAACTAGCAAACAGTGGATGACTGCAAAAATAAAAAATTGAAAAAGAACAATGAAAAACATTGAAATGCCCGAAACTATGTCATTATCCGTTATTTTTCACCTTTGAAAAGTAAAAAAAAAAAACTTATGATAAGTGCGCTACCTCAAATAACATTCGCCTTCGTTTTTCGTCTTCATGAATGATCTTTTTTGCTCGATAAGGAAAGAAAAAAGCACGGTTTATCACGTTCACAATATTTCCACATAGCGCAATCGTCGTCATCGGCAATTCTACCGTATAGCTCGTCCCATACACGACGCGCTCATATAACAACGCGATTTCCCCGACTCTGCCACGCGCGCGCGTTTACTTATATATATACGCGACACCTCGGGCGTCCGGCCGGTGAAATCGTCACAAAATTTTTCTCATCTTTCTCTTTCTCTCGCTTCCTTAGGTTCGCCTACGTTAATCCTACGACTTATACTTAATAATAGTCTAGTATATTTTCTTCTTCGATTAAATGCTTCATACAATAATAATAAAATAATAATAACAATAATGGTATATAATAATAATCATACAGAACTCGACGTGAAATATCGTTAAATTCGCTAAATGCAATATATTTCCTTACACACTTCTCTTCGTCTTTTCTCACACGCGCGCCTCTCATCGCCGATATAATGCTTCATATAATAAATACGTCGAGATATATATATATATATATCTGCTTCTCTGTCTCGCTGTCTCTTTGTTTTTTGGTGCCTCTTTCGTTGATTACAATTAATAAATATGTGCAATGATATGTGTACGGTTGCGAGCTTATTGTTGTACTTCTGCGTTTTATTCTTTTTTTTATTTTAGGGGAAGAAGGTCGTCGTTTGCATGTATATGTTATACGTGCGTATATATTTCCTGTGCGCGTCTCTCCTTGCATCTCGCTTTCTCCTACTTTCTTTGTCTCTCTTTCTCATTCTTCTCACTATTCCATTATTCCTTCGCGTTATTCTCACTGATATACTGATTCTAAGTCGAGTCGATGCCTCGCATCGACGTTAGAATAAATTCTGAGATCAATTTTATAATTTCTACTCGAATCTCTATGCTTCTATACGATAGTTCACATTTTTCAAAGATCAAAAAACGCGAGGCTAATTTAATTGTTCGTATAATAATTAATTTGAATTATTCAAATGCAGCGACATTGAGGAGAAAGTCGGGTCGACTGATTTGTCACATACACAAAAGTTACTTTTGCGAACTATATAGTTGGCGCACGAGGAAATTATAATGGCTCTTTCTCTCTGTTCGCTGTATAATATTCGCTCGAAGCGATAGATTCGAAAAGCTTTCTTTTTATACATTTGGTCTACTCTCGTATAGATTTATCTCTTTTCCATATTGGCCAAAAACAATGCTTTTATAGAAATGCATAATGCCGTTAAAAGTATAATAAAAAGGACGTTAAAAACGCGGAGTCGCATATATAATATTTTCGAAAAAACGGATTTACGTTATACAGGTACATAATTTTTTTATCTTTTTTTGTTTCTTAATAAGAACTTCCAAGAACAATAAACGTGTGTTATTAAAAATGAATTACACATTGATATATGTATATATAAAGAAGTTTGTAATAAAAAAACGATTCGATGTGTGCTTGCCACGGCTATTTTCATATATATATATATATATAATACAAGAAAAAACGCACATTTTTGTTTGTTTCACTTCTATACGGTATACACACACCATGATTCAACGATATTAGATTCAAATATGCCCGGCAAATACAAGTACAATAAAAAAAGTTTCATCTTTTTTATCGGTACAATATATATATCATATATAGGAATGTTGAAAAGTGTATAATAATAGTATCGTCGTTTATGTACACATACGCTGTACAATATACGCGATGTGCATATTATACTTATATATCGTCGCCGCGAGCGCCACGTCCCGTGAAAAAGGGATTCGTGTATACCACGTATATGTTTCTTCCTGCAAAATTTCATCATCATATACCTACACACACATATACATATATGCATATAATACATTCATGACGGAGTTGCGTCTTCGGTTGGCCTATGCATATGTACACATACACAGATATAAGCGCAAGAGAGCGCGTACACCCACATACAGGCTTCACGTTTACGTGATTATATATAAACAGCTATTAACGTACGTGACTATATATACAAACATGTATAAGCATATATATTGCGCGCGCGCGATCTTACACAGATCAGCGGGTTCGAAGCTCAGTCATGGCCGCCGCGGGTGTACGTGCTCTCTCTCTCCCTCTCCCCCTCTCTCTCTCTCCAGCACGAGTACGCGACATATACAGTCTACTGTGCGAGATATAGCGTGTACGTATATATATATATACCCTCATCTATCGACGGCCGTGCGTGGAGGAGGACCCAACTCAACGCGCGAGAGATGTAGCACGTTATATCCTATGAAATATATGTATATATATATGTGTACATGCTCTGTGTGCTTCAATGGATTGTTATATATATGCAGAAATCACTTGTTCACGGAATACCGCCGCCCGCGCGTCTCTATGCTCCTGTACCGTTCGCTCTTTATTATACTTCATCCTCTCTTTTATATTCGTGCAAGTGGGATTTCATTATTCAATATGATCTCGTGCAAGTTTTTGGTTTTTTTTTCTGCTTCTCTCTCTCTCTCTCTCTCTCTCTCTCTCTCTCTCGCTCTCTATCTCACGTTACCCTATGAATCCTTAAAATAACGAATCGAGCTCGATAAATAAATAATCAAGGAAGTGTCGGCGCTTCGGTCCGAGTAAATCACCGAGAAATACGATGCCGCGCCGCCGAGTTTCATATACGCGCTCTCCGCGGGATACAGTTCAACGGATATATATATATTCGTTATAACGTGTATCGAAGTATATGTACGGGTATAGGGAGAGAAAATCCGCGTGTATACGTGTACACTATCCGCGGCTCGGACAGTTTTCGCGCTAAACTATATGTATATGTATATAGACTCGGGGAAAAATTATTCACAGAATAATTCTCGTTTCTATAACAACAGTTCGTGTCTCTATATTTTATACGCGGTGATCGTGAAAGATCTTGTTTGTGTATATATATATTATATGCATTATGATCATTCGTTTAAGAAAATCACTTATAAATTACGTTACGTATATATTTTTTTGTAGATTTTTTTTTCTGCGAATAAGTCAAAGGATTATACACTGGACTTAAAGGTATATAATATATATATAAGTATATATGTATATAACGGTGAAATTTAAAAAAATCGAGTTGCCGCGTGTAACGAATAAATCGCGTACCCCGACTATGTGTATTATGTATAGGTGTATATACGTGTGGATAAAAGGTGTATGTGTGTATATGTATTATGTGTGTATGTAGCCCCGGCGTAAAGTAGAGGGATATCGTTTTTCTTTGTTCCTGTTTATTACATATACGTTTGTGCCTCGTAGGAAAACGACCAAGGAAGAAAGCGCACGATTTCCTTTTTTGTATCTTTCATCATTGGGATTTGTTTGGAAAAAAGTCTCTCTCGACGTAGTAGTGCGGCTACGAGTTGTGCGTGCTCCTTAGTTACTGACGTATTTCTCCAGCTTATCACCGATTGGCCCCGAAAATCAGAAGATTTTTAAAGGTCGCGCCAGTAGAGCCGCGAGTTACGAGTGCTCCCTTGAAAAAAATGAATTCGAAACTTTTCAGTAAAAGTAACCAAAGAAATTAGTTTCGAGCGGAAAGTGCGAACGTTCGGCAGCAGTAGCTGCGACTGTACTGACGCGACCGAATGTTAGAATTTTTTTTTTTAAACTATTCACACCCGCGCGCCTCGTTCGCAATCGTTTTATCGCATGCCCACGCGCGTTTCATCGCCTATTTTGGCATGTTATAACCCCGTGCTCGGCTCCTTTTTTTGTCCATCGTATATCGTTCCCCGTCATCGCCACCTTTATGATCTTTAACCTTATACTTACAATTACATTATTTATCATTATTTTTAGCAATATTAATAATATTATCATATATTACCAGTTTTATCGAATAAATCATGTGAGATATGTAAATTGCCTGACTAAAAACACGCGCTACAGGACCAAAGCAGCAATTTTTTTTCCTCTCTCCTGTAATCCCGCTTTTTCACATTACTTCCGGTCGACGTATATAGCTGTGTGCACGTATGTATATAAATGTTCTCGGGCTTTTTCATTTCCTTTTTCATACTATTACGCGTATCGCGAATAATTACAGCAGAGATGCCAGGTGTGTATAGTGAAAAACTAGGATCCCATCTACTGATAGTGTAAACAGTTATTTATTTTAATGGCTATTCTTTTGTACTGTTATTTCTATGTTAGTTATTTTAGAATCTAGTATATAATATATATGTATAAGTTTCAAAAAACGATCAAACGAGACAGAATATTATTATATTATTTTTTTTGTTAATCTAAGAATTTAATGAACTTCCGATTAAGTTTTTATGATGCATTTTTATTACGAATAACATTATTTACTCTGCATTCAGTTTCTTTCACATTATTGGTAGACTCTACAATGCACTAAGGCCAATATAATTCTCTTCTAGAAATATGGTAGTGCTAAGGCTATGTAATCTACCAACTGAAAACATTCTCCATTTTAATAAAAAATCTATGGCCATATTAAACATGTACAAGAGATGGCACATTTATATATACTATGCTGTATACTATTTTTTTTGTATGAAATATTGCAATAATGGCAACTCTCCCGTAATCATTCTTAATACAGACATAACTCCGGTATATGAAATCAAGATGATTGATTATTATTACTACATTTCAACGATCGCGATATGCAATCATTGTTGCTGCTTCGTTAGTTGGTGTCATGAATTAGATATTTATAGTGCGTATAATTAGCATTGCTATCGATCGGCAAATCGCCTGAATGGTAACGGCAATCGCCTTCTTTTCATGCTTTTCGCCCTGTCCGCTTCCGTGCCCTTATATGTCAAAGAGGAATATAACGCTGGACGAATTTCCTCGCTCCCCCCGCAACCTCCTCCTTCCCTCGCAAAGCTTTATATATATAATACTTCGCTTTTTTTTTATAAATGTTATTGCAAGTTATTTAGAAAAAAAAAAACATTAATCTACAAAAATGAATCAATCGAAAACCATTAAGATTGATTGAGACGAATCAGGGGTCACATGTATCGCGAGGTGAAAAGGTCGCGGAGCGAGCTGCAAGCAACGTAAACAACTACAGCGCAGCTATAACGTGGTATGTAATATACGTGTGTCCTATGTATACGCGAGACATATCCTATACATACCCTATATACCTACAAAGTACACCTACATTACGGTTTATTTATTCCTTGCTGCTTGTGATTATACGTATGTGCCTGCGAATCTCGATTAATTTTATAACACGTGCGATGTCTATATACGTCAGCCTCTCGTTCGCTACCTTCTATATATAATATATAATAGTGTCACACATTTTTACGTATTCGGAGTACACCTACATACTCCTCTTTTTTTGCTCGCTATTAAAAAATCATGCCTATTAAGTACACGGATATTATGCCTACAACGTGTGTGTTGGGCGTGTACACTGGCATCCGCGCACCAGACATAAGTAACTACGGCGCTACGGAATGAAAATCACCCTCTCGGTCGTCGCCATTTCTTCGACTCGCCCCGTCTTCCCGTCAATACCCTTATATCTATATGGATGTGTGTGGATCTGTGTGCGACTGGCGGGCGAGAGCTGTAAAAATACGCGCACGCGGACGGGTGTATAGCTCGTATCATTTCGCCCGCGAGGAATACAATTTTCCAAACCAGGTCATTCCTTTTTTCCATCGTCTATACAACTTGTTCTGAAAATGTATGTCTTACACAAGATCTTCGTATAGAGCGCGAAATTCTAAGAAACAAGTTCCATTACCATTTTTTGATATGATAA